>CM051688.1:1329393-1334393 GCA_028022725.1 Lycodopsis pacificus | reverse complement strand
CACACACACACAAACACACACTCAGACACACACACACACACACAAACACACACACACATACTCAGACACACACACACAAACACACACACACACAAACACACACACACACTCAGACACACACACACACACACTCAGTATATTGTGTGTGATCTGCTTCTCTCCTGACAGAAACACTGATTATGTAATTGATTTAACGTCTAATTTAATCTGTGAGGACACAGTATCAGGATGAAACATCTGCTATTCAGACCTCCAGTCTCTGTGGTTCTGTGGTTCTCTGTGGTTCTGTTGTTCTCTGTGGTTCTCTGTTGTCTCTGTTGTTCTGTTGTTCTCTGTTGTTCTCTGTGGTTCTCTGTTGTCTCTGTTGTTCTCTGTTGTTCTCTGTTCTCTGTGGTTCTCTGTTGTTCACTGTTGTTCACTGTTGTTCTCTGTGGTTCTCTGTTGTTCTCTGTGGTTCTCTGTTGTGGTTCTCTGTTGTGGTTCTCTGTTGTCTCTGTTGTTCACTGTTGTTCTCTGTGGTTCTCTGTTGTTCTCTGTTGTTCTCTGTGGTGAAACACAGCAGCATCTCCGTCCTGGTGCTTTGTTTCTTTGTGCAGAAGAAGCAGCTCATTGATTGATATTCAGCTCATTGATTGATATTCTTCTTCTTCTCTCTCTTTACTTGCAGCTCGAGGCGACGTCTGTCCGTCTCCGTGGAAACTCCAGACAGAGCGCCGTGCAGAGAGGAGACGAAGAAGAGAAGAGGAAGAGGAAGCCGGCCGCTTTGGGATCTGATCCCATGACCTGCAGGAGGAGAGGAGCAGCGTGGAGACTTGGTGAGAATGGGGTGAGTTTAGAGCATCGGACAGAACGCTGATGAGGATTTGCTTCCAAACCTGATCTCTGCAACCCGACGCTGAGCGTGAGGTAACCGGTAACCTCAGCCGGGAGGAGGAGACTGCTGTTCTCTGTGGTTCTCTGTGGTTCTCTGTGGTTCAGACACGCTGGTGGAAGGAATGACGCAATAAAAGCATCGCGTCAGACCAACAACATCAACTCCTTTTGAGCGTTTCTTTAAAAAGAGTTGCTTTTATTGTGAAACTTTATCCAAAGATACGTCAAAGTAGAAACCAAGATGGCGACTGTTAGAAACCAAGATGGCGACGGTCAAAATGTCAAACTCAAGGCTTCAAAAACCCACAAACCAAAGGGTGACCCCAAAAACACTTCTTGAAGGTTTCTTGTCTTAATGAGATGCTTTTATTGTGACACTTTACCCAAAGTTACGTCAAAGCGAATGAGATCTCAGCAGTGATTGGCTGACGTTCATGCAAATGAATAAAAGTTTGAAAAAAACAAGTTGCTTCATGAGGAAGAAAGCAGCGGATTCACTGATGACACTCTTTTGTCCACACGGTAGGAAAGTGAAGGACTCAAGAGGACACTGACTTGTTCAGACCATGAAGCAGGGGATGCTTTAGGGCGGGGCTACACGTGATTGACAGGTCTCTACGTCTCCTCCTCAGTCCAGATATGCTCACTTCCTGTTTACAGAGATGTTCTTGCAGATAAACTGGTTGATTTATCATCGTAATATTGTTCATAATCAGATAGGTTTGCCCTGCTGCCCTACATCAACATCGTGTTCTTCTCGTCTTGCTTTGTAGACATTCATTCATTAAACAGCAGCTGCGTGACTGATGAACTCTCTTTCTCCTTCTTCCCTCCATGTGAGGAATGGAGATTGATCATTACTGCTGCAGCTCTGTGGACGAAGGCCTCGTTCGTGCTCCGGCATCAGGGAGCCTTCTTTGAGTCCGGAGATGATTTGGGTTTTATTATTCAGCTAATGCGTCCGAGTCCTCGTGTTTCAGAACGCTGCAGACGGAATGAGAGCGCCATGCTGTCCTCATCACAGAGCTGCTCTCTGCTAATCCACTACTACTGTCTGACGAGTCAGGAGGACAAGACGAGCCGTTATCTTCATGACCGTCCTCGGCTCAGCGCCACGCTCAGTTCCTGTCTCTCTCTGTGTCTCTGTGTCTCTGTGTCTCTGTCTCTCTGTGTCTCTGTGTCTCTGTCTCTCTGTGTCTCTGTGTCTCTGTGTCTCTCTGTCTCTCTGTGTCTCTGTGTCTCTCTGTGTCTCTCTGTCTCTGTCTCTCTGTGTCTCTCTGTCTCTCTGTGTCTCTGTCTCTCTGTGTCTCTGTCTCTGTGTCTCTGTGTCTCTGTCTCTCTGTGTCTCTGTCTCTCTGTGTCTCTGTCTCTCTGTCTCTCTGTCTCTCTGTGTCTCTGTCTCTCTGTGTCTCTGTCTCTCTGTGTCTCTGTCTCTCTGTGTCTCTCTGTCTCTGTGTCTCTGTCTCTCTGTCTCTCTGTGTCTCTGTCTCTCTGTGTCTCTGTCTCTCTGTCTCTCTGTCTCTCTGTGTCTCTGTCTCTCTGTGTCTCTGTCTCTCTGTGTCTCTGTCTCTCTGTCTCTCTGTGTCTCTGTGTCTCTGTCTCTCTGTGTCTCTGTCTCTCTGTGTCTCTGTCTCTCTGTGTCTCTGTCTCTCTGTGTCTCTGTCTCTCTGTGTCTCTGTGTCTCTGTGTCTCTGTCTCTCTGTGTCTCTGTGTCTCTGTGTCTCTGTCTCTCTGTGTCTCTCTGTCTCTGTGTCTCTGTCTCTCTGTCTCTCTGTGTCTCTGTCTCTCTGTGTCTCTGTCTCTCTGTGTCTCTGTCTCTCTGTCTCTCTGTGTCTCTGTCTCTCTGTGTCTCTGTCTCTCTGTCTCTCTGTGTCCGTCTCTCAATCTCGTGTTTTAATAGCCTGACAAGCAGAGCAATAATCCGTCTTATTATTCTTTCTGCAGAGCAGGGAGCCATTTATATCAAATGAATGTGATTATTCTGGTTCAGAGACACCGTCTCCGGGTCCAGAGCCGAGACCGGAGACCTCTGACTAATCTGTGTCACGTGGTTCAGATAGAGGATCAGGACTACACTGAGTCTGGTTCATAGAGGATCAGGACTACACTGAGACTGCTTCATAGAGGATCAGGACTACACTGAGACTGGTTCATATAGAGGATCAGGACTACACTGAGTCTGGTTCATAGAGGATCAGGACTACACTGAGTCTGGTTCATAGAGGATCAGGACTACACTGAGACTGCTTCATAGAGGATCAGGACTACACTGAGACTGGTTCATATAGAGGATCAGGACTACACTGAGACTGGATCATATAGAGGATCAGGACTACACTGAGACTGGTTCATATAGAGGATCAGGACTACACTGAGACTAGTTCATAGAGGATCAGGACTACACTGAGTCTGGTTCATAGAGGATCAGGACTACACTGAGACTGGTTCATAGAGGATCAGGACTACACTGAGACTGGTTCATATAGAGGATCAGGACTACACTGAGACTGGTTCATAGAGGATCAGGACTACACTGAGACTGGTTCATATAGAGGATCAGGACTACACTGAGTCTGGTTCATAGAGGATCAGGACTACACTGAGACTGCTTCATAGAGGATCAGGACTACACTGAGACTGGTTCATATAGAGGATCAGGACTACACTGAGTCTGGTTCATAGAGGATCAGGACTACACTGAGTCTGGTTCATAGAGGATCAGGACTACACTGAGACTGCTTCATAGAGGATCAGGACTACACTGAGACTGGTTCATATAGAGGATCAGGACTACACTGAGACTGGATCATATAGAGGATCAGGACTACACTGAGACTGGTTCATATAGAGGATCAGGACTACACTGAGACTAGTTCATAGAGGATCAGGACTACACTGAGTCTGGTTCATAGAGGATCAGGACTACACTGAGACTGGTTCATAGAGGATCAGGACTACACTGAGACTGGTTCATATAGAGGATCAGGACTACACTGAGACTGGTTCATAGAGGATCAGGACTACACTGAGTCTGGTTCATATAGAGGATCAGGACTACACTGAGACTGGTTCATATAGAGGATCAGGACTACACTGAGTCTGGTTCATAGAGGATCAGGACTACACTGAGTCTGGTTCATAGAGGATCAGGACTACACTGAGTCTGGTTCATAGAGGATCAGGACTACACTGAGTCTGGTTCATAGAGGATCAGGACTACACTGAGTCTGGTTCATGGTGATGTAGCAGACAGAATTAGGTGATGTGGTCCTAACATGTTTCCTCCTGGTGGTCTCTGCAGGCTGCAGGAGTCTGAGGTCCGTCTGCTCCGCCCACAGCCATGTCAGACGTGAAGCCTCCACCATGTGACTCCTCCTCCTCCGCCTCCTCCACCACCGCCGCCGCCTCCTCCCCCCTCCGCCTCGTCACAGACATGGAGCCCTGCATCGCCGGCCTCCCGTTGTCCCCTGACCCCCTGTCCTCCTTCCACCGACACAGACCCGGCCTCCCTCACTACCCGGGCCTCCAGGGGCCCCACTTCCCGCTCATTTCCAGGTGTAACAGCAGCACCCTGCTCTCCACCCTGGGGCTGAGGTACTGCTCCGGCAGGCAGGGCCCTCTGGGTCCAGGTCCAGGTCCAGCCCCGGGCCCCTGCGGCTACGCAGGAAGCTACAGGCCCTACAGGAGCATGGAGAACCTGAACTGGAACTCCGTGGCGGATCCTGGCCCTTACAGGAGTACGGACAGCGAGTTCATTTTACGCTACACCTCCACCAGCCACTGGTATGACGGGTCCCCGGATGGATCCATGATGGGGGCCCCTGGACTGGTCCCCAACCAAGAGAGCCTGGTGTTTTACCCTCGACACGTGCTGCCCAGAAAGGACCTGCCGCTTTTCCCCCAGCTGCTGTTTCCGGGCGGTGTCGACGAATGGGATGCGAGGAAGGGCCTGAGGGAGAAGCTCCGCCTCCAGAGCGCCAGGTCGTCTGCGGAGCACCTGAAGCACCTCCCGCTGCGGCCTCTGGCGACCCCCCTGGCTGCCGCGTCCAGGCCGCCGAGCTCCACGCGCATCACCAGCCCCGAGGAGATCAAGCAGGAGGTCCTGAGGCGCCTGCAGCTCCGGCGGC
>CM051688.1:1316893-1324393 GCA_028022725.1 Lycodopsis pacificus | reverse complement strand
AGTTTATGTCAAGTAGGAACCGAAGAAGAACGTGGAACCCGTTTATAAGACAACATGGCCAAGCCAAACGTTTCATTCACCAAATGCGGTGCAGATTGTTTTTCAGGAGTGAAGTGTTGACTGTGAACCAGCTGTTCACGTAGTTCTGTCCTGAAGCACCACCTCCAGTGTGCTTTCTGTTAGAATCCATCCCCATGTCAGCGCTGAGATAACCCTGATGACGCCATCAGACGTGACAGAAGGCTCGATGTTTACAGGGTTGTCCGTCCGGCCCTTTCTCAACATCTCCATACCAGCTGAGGGGGATTCATTCAACACGTCCAGCTGGACTCAAAGAAGAGGGATTATATGTTGATAAGATAAGATAAGATAATCCTTTATTAGTCCCTCAGTGGGGAAATTACAGGATTACAGCAGCATCGCTCACAAGTAATAAATGAAGATAAAAAATCAAGTAGTATAAATAGACTAAACAGTAAACAGTAGTAAAAAATATGACAGTAAAGAAGAATACAAAATATACCAGTATGTACAGACGGAGTAAAAATGTGAAATGTAAGATAATACTTAAACGTATTGGATATTGCACGGGATTGACAGTAAGAAGACTATTAAATATACCAGTAAATACAGATGGAGTAAAGTGTAAGTGTAAGGTAAATACTTAAACGTATTGGATATTGCACAGGATTGACAGTGAAGAAGACTATTAAGTATACCAGTAAATACAGACGGAGTAAAGTGTAAGTGTAAGGTAAATACTTAAACGTATTGGATATTGCACAGGATTGACAGTGAAGAAGACTATTAAGTATACCAGTAAATACAGACGGAGTAAAGTGTAAGTGTAGGTAAATACTTAAACGTATTGGATATTGCACAGGATTGCACGGATTAGGTATTGCACCAGGTGAATGAATTAAAGTGTTCAGAGTGTTCAAGTGGAGGGCTAGTGTCACTGAGCAGGATAGAGTGATGAAGTGATGACGTTGAGGACAGAGCTGGATGTAAAGTGACACTGAAACATTAAAACCAGCAGTCAAGAGGTAATTCTAGTGTTGAGACTACAAAGCTCCTTCGAAAGCACAAAATACTTGAAACAACCTGAACCGCAGCTTCTCCACGAGACAATGATGGAACTGGTGCAGTGTCCCTTTAAGTGTCCTGTTCAGATACAAAAACACAACTTCCTGGGCAGAGATAGTAGACGACGTCACATTGTGCATCTCCATGTGAGTAAATGAATTCAGACGTGATGACTTCCTTCTGTAACTACATCCAGACGGCCAAGTCCTCGTCACGTCTCCCTCGAACCTTCAGGAACATCACCGTGAATTGTAAAATGAGCCTCAGGCTGAGAGTCCCGTCTTTAACATGTATTACGTCTGTTTGTTTTGTCGTGCTTCAATATTGTGACCTTTGCACCCAGCCGTGCCCTCCTCCTCCGGACACTGATGATTCTGTGTTCAGTGTCCTTGTTGCTCTTAAGACAGAAACACTCAGACTAGACTTAAAGGGAGTGTGTGGGCACGAATGCACCTGACCGTCCTCCATCTCTCTCCAGCTCCAGCAGCCCTTCGTGGTCGCTCTGAGCCACCCGGCGAGGAGCGCCAGGCCGGTCTGGGCGTGACGCGGACCGGGCAGCACCGCTGGAGCACCATCAGCAGCCTGAGCGTGGACAGCGGCGTGATGGGCCTCAGCGACGAGCGGGAGGAGGAGGACAGCAAGCCTCGCCGGTACCGCCGGTTCCGGGGCTCCGAGGTGGAGCGGGTGGACAGCGGCATCGGACCCGGTCTGTCCCGCACCTGGAAGAGACCGTCGGCCTCCCTCCGAGCCTGGGAGGCCCAGAGACCCTGTCCGGACTGCGGGCTCAGGGACGGCGCCTCCAAAGAGCGAGGGGAGCGCATGTGCGAACGTTGCTCCAAGCTGCGCACCGAGCGGAAGGAAGCCATCCTGGAGTTCCTGAACACGGAGTCGAGCTACGGCGAGGACCTGCGGATCATCAAGGACGAGTTCTACAGTCCGATGCAGAGCGCCGGGCTGCTGACGGCAGAGCACCTCGTCGTGGTCTTCAGCAACGTGCAGGAGCTCATTGACGTCAACGACCGCTTCACTGAACACCTGCAGGACAGCGTCGACCAGGCCTTCGACCAGGTGACCACACACGGGAAGACTATTGGGGCTTCAACGACGTGCTCCTGTTTTTAGAGGTCTTAAAGCTCTCGTTGCTAATGTTGAAAAAACAGCAAGAACGCTGGATTTAAAAAAATGATCCAACATGAAAACTCAGCACACAGTTCTCAACTTTTCTCCAATCAAAGTAGCTAGCAGCACTAGCTGAAATCAGCTAAATCTAGAAAGGGAGACAGGTGGTAGGTGAACAGGTAGGTAGGTAGACAGGTTGGTAGACAGGTTGGTAGACAGGTAGGTGGACAGGTTGGTGGACAGGTTGGTGGACATGTTGGTAGACAGGTTGGTGGACATGTTGGTAGACAGGTTGGTGGACAGGTTGGTAGACAGGTTGGTAGACAGGTAGGTGGACAGGTTGGTGGACAGGTAGGTGGACAGGTTGGTGGACAGGTTGGTGGACATGTTGGTAGACAGGTTGGTGGACATGTTGGTGGACATGTTGGTGGACAGGTTGGTGGACATGTTGGTGGACATGTTGGTGGACATGTAGGTGGACAGGTTGGTGGACAGGTTGGTGGACAGGTTGGTAGACATGTTGGTAGACAGGTAGGTGGACATGTTGGTGGACAGGTTGGTGGACAGGTTGGTGGACAGGTTGGTGGACATGTTGGTGGACAGGTTGGTAGACAGGTTGGTAGACATGTTGGTAGACAGGTTTGTGGACATGTTGGTGGACATGTTGGTGGACATGTTGGTAGACATGTTGGTAGACAGGTAGGTGGACAGGTTGGTGGACATGTTGGTGGACATGTTGGTGGACAGGTTGGTGGACAGGTTGGTGGACAGGTAGGTGGACAGGTAGGTGGACAGGTAGGTGGACAGGTTGGTGGACATGTTGGTAGACAGGTTGGTGGACATGTTGGTGGACATGTTGGTGGACATGTTGGTGGACATGTTGGTGGACAGGTTGGTGGACATGTTGGTGGACATGTTGGTGGACAGGTTGGTGGACAGGTAGGTGGACAGGTAGGTGGACAGGTTGGTAGACATGTTGGTGGACAGGTTGGTGGACATGTTGGTGGACATGTTGGTGGACAGGTTGGTGGACATGTTGGTAGACAGGTAGGTGGACTGGTTGGTGGACAGGTTGGTAGACATGTTGGTAGACAGGTAGGTAGACATGTCGGTAGACAGGTTGGTAGACATGTAGGTGGACAGGTTGGTGGACATGTAGGTGGACAGGTTGGTGGACAGGTTGGTGGACAGGTTGGTAGACATGTTGGTAGACAGGTAGGTAGACATGTTGGTAGACAGGTTGGTAGACATGTTGGTGGACAGGTTGGTAGACAGGTTGGTAGACAGGTAGGTAGACATGATGGTAGACAGGACACAAATATCTAATCGGATAACATGATGAAGTGATGACACCTGACTGGTTGGTGGAGGCAGTAATTCTAGTTTGAGTCAGAAAGAAGATCCTGAAACCGTCTCTTTTCTGGTCTGGTAGTCGATGTCATTGGGATTAGTGAAGTATAATTTAACTTCTAGTGAGGACTCTGCTGCAGCTACCATCATTTCTCCATTTCCATCCAGAAACCGACAATAATCGCGAGGAAAAGTCTTGCAACACAGTTCATCCAATGCACCCTTTGCAATATGTTGATCACCATTTTGTTTCGTCGTGCCTGCTGCGTCACTGTTATCTGAAAGCTTTAAGATACAATAATGGACAAAGACCAATTGTTTCCCAGCACATTGAGCATTTCCTCTGGTGTGGTTTGACCTCAGGGAGATGAAGATCTGCTCACGGTGTACATCGGAGAGATCTTTCTGGAGTTCGTCAACATGCTGCCGGCCTTCCAGACCTACTGCCTGCAGCAGTCCACCTCGGTCAACATGCTCAACGCGCTGGAGAAGGAGAAAGAGCTGCTCAGGTAGATTCCTCTTCCTGTTAGTGTGTGTGTGTGTGTGTGTGTGTGTGTGTGTGTGTGTGGTGTAAAGTTCATACCACGGCTGGTTTCTGTATTTCTTAATTGAAGAGACAGCCGATATCACTTATTCAGAAGGTCTATTTTGAGAGAAGAGCTGCTATGATTAATATTGTGAGACAGATGGTCATGAGTCCGTCCGTCCTGTGATTCCCGGGCATTAACCTCCGGTTCTGCCAAATGAAGTCGATGCTTCACGTGTTAAAGCTGCATTCTCTCTCCTGGCCATCAGGGGGCGACTCCTCTGGTTGTATAGAAGTCTATGAGAAAATGACAAACTCAAGGTTTCAAAACGCAAACCAATGGGTGACGCCACGATGACTACGTCTTATATACAGTCTGGTTATTCCCAGTAATCAGCTTTTTAAAGTATTCCTCCACTTTCAGCTTAATTATTTCTCTGGTTCTGTCTCCTCAGAATCTTCCTGGACGTTTCCCAGAATGACAACACGGCACTGCGGCGCATGAACTTGCGCTCCTTCCTCATGGCGCCCCTCCAGCGGGTCACCAAATACCCGCTGCTGCTGAGCCGCATCATCAAGGTCACTCCAGAGTGCCACCCGGACTACGCGCGTCTCCGCGAGGCCAAGAGTCGGGTGGAATCCCATCTGGAGCACATCAACATGAAGACCAAGCAGGAGGGCAACGGCGTCACCTGGTCCCTGCGCTCGTTCCGCCGCGACAGCCGCAAAAACCGGGAGGTCATCAACATCGAGATGCGAGAGGTGTCGATGAAGACGGTGGGCTGGGCCAGAGAAAACACGCGGTTCGTCATGGAGGGACCCCTCCAGCTGTCCCAGCCAGCGGACGGTCAGTGGGTGAAGAAGGGCAGCAAGGCCCTCAAGTTCCAGAACGTCCAGAGTCTGCTGATGGTGAGGATACAGCGGGCCGGTGAAGCCCCGGGACAGGGCGCCGACGTGGGGGCTCAGGGAGAAGGTGGCGGGGACAGCATTCGAGACGGAGTTCTGGTTCTGATCAAGGACAAAAGCAGCGGGAAGTTCACTGTGCTCAGAGAGCCCATCCGCCTGGGGAATTGTGTGGTGTCCACGGATCCGGACTGCGAGGACACGTTCGAGGTGCTCGACATCCGGCGGGAGGCTTTCGTTTTTCGCGCCTCGGACAAATCCCGCACGCAGCAGTGGTTCCATCAGATTAAGAGATACACTCGAGACTTGGGCACCTGGAGGAAAAGACGCAATGCTTTGCCCAACATCATGATCAACACACACCAGACGCGCTCCTGAGACTAACCTGTCGCACTGTAAATAACCTGCAAAACTAAGCTGGCAACGAGAAGCATTTCTGAGTGACGCTGCTGTTAAAACCATAGAAGTAGAGTGGACGTAGAACGGACAATCACATTCAAATCAACTCAGCGGACATTTGTTATGTGTACCGTTGTAGCGGGCTACATTAGTAAAAACTAAACAGACTAACGGCAAGTCGCAGACTCACTCAGGTGAGGTTTTGTAGTAACGACTAAAACGGATAACGTTATGAAGCGTAGAGAGCAAAAGTTAACTTTATGCTTCATCCACACTCTGGTCACAGCGAAGTAAAGCTAATTTCTGTAACCAGTGTAGCATTAAAGCATGGTGGAAATAGCAAGCTAGCTAACTTCACTAGCCAGCCGCTAAATTAGTCAAGATTTTAAGAACTAAATGCCTCATCCATGCACTCTTGTCACAGTGTAGGAAAGATCATTGCTATTACCAGATTAGTGATAACCAGTGTAGCATGATAGCATTGCTAATTCCACCATGCTTTAATTCTGTACTGGTTTTCAGAAAATAAGCCATACGGCGGGCTGGTGGCAAGCAGCTGTGCTGCTTGCCACCAGCCGTCCTGCTGCTACGGAAAAAGACAAGCTAGCTAGTTAACTAGCGTACAGCTGGCTAGTAAGCGAGCTAGCTTGCTAATTCCACCATGCTTTAATGCTATGCTGGTTACAGAAAATGATCAGAGTGGTATTAGGGTCCAACGTTTCCTCCGCCTCACTCCCAAACGCCCCGGAGACGGACAAGCTAACGTTACCGAGCTAACTAATCAGCCGTCCGTCTTCGGCCCCACTGACGTGTGTTGTCACCATGACAATTGCCATTTTCCTTTGAACCACGAAAAAATACTTTAATGTCCGTTCTGCTCCTATTCTATTTCTGTGATTTAAAATATTTCTCTCGTGAGACAAAGATACAACACTTTTTTTTCTTACAAAGCTATAAGTGCGCCATACTGTCATGAAGTTACGTACGAAGACCGAAGTCGTTAGAAGAAAATATTAAAGATTCCTGGACAACCAAAAAAAAAACTTGGGCCGAGCTCGTCGGCCTTGATTGTAAACGACTCGTTTGGAGACGACGAGCTGTGTCTCAGTATAAACGGTGTGTCTGTTGAAGAGCATGACTGAAACATGGCTGACTGCAAAAGAAAAAGAAAAATTGTATTGAAATTCATTTCTTTTTATACAAGACTGAGGCGTTTGGTCGGTCCAGATGCTTGTTCAGTGGTTTCTGTTGGCTGTCACTGCCCTCTGCTGGACGCTGGCGGTGCAGCAACCTTCACTGCCACAGATGCAGTCGAGCCGACTTCCTGTTATCACTGTGTTTAAAATAAGAAGCCCACACGACAGCAATAATCTCTGCCAGCTCCAACACACGTAGCTACCGTACACGCATTTCATTTCCCAGAGTTCCATGCGGGAGATTCAATCAACGCTTCCTGACAACGAAGGAATCGGGAGTTCAGATAATCGTATCGTGCCGTGAAAGCAAGTTTGCAGTCGACCTCCTTTAACTGTAGCATCACGTCACACAGGTGAAAGTCCAACGCGACAGTTTCCTCCTCAGTGTGTTGAGTGCGGAGTTTTTCAACCTCTGGTTCAGGAGCTCATGTGGGGTCGCACAGAGCGGACCATGGGACAGAAGTCATGATACGTTTGATTGATTTCATAAGGCTGCAACAAACTGTTTCGGATTCATCGGATTAATGTTTGATCTGCAAAATATCTCCAATCCCGAGAGCGTAAGAAAAGTTTCCTAATGTTTGGTTTTGTTCGACTAAATGTCCAAAATCCAGTAATTTAATTTACTACTGTATAAAAAGCAACATTTATGAGGTAAACAATTATCTAAATTGTTTCAATCAACAAACCTGTCGTTTAAAATAAAGAATTAAATAATTTAGACTATTTCTATAGAATCCGTCTTCATGTGACTCTGACCCTGTAACACATGAAATCTCTCCGTCTGCTGGTTTAAGGTTAAAAGACTCCGTTACTTGAGCTCCAGACAAAGCGTCGGTCTGAACCGCGTCACGTGACGCGGCGCTGAACCGCGTCATGTGACAGTGCTGAGCTGCTGTGCCTTGGTACTCGACTACTGTT
>CM051688.1:1259393-1314393 GCA_028022725.1 Lycodopsis pacificus | reverse complement strand
ATAAACAGGGTGGACACAATAACAGAGGACAGGAATGAAGGAGTAACTCACCAGCTCACTGGCCATGATGAGCACACCTGCCAGGTAGTCCTCCACGTCCAGGTGGAAGCCTTTCTCTCGCACCACCTCGACTGAAGAAGAGGAGGAACAAGAAGAAGAGTGAAGCCTCGTTCCCCAGGAACACACTGACCTGGTGTTACAGGTTCACGATGATGCCTTCAGGCTCTGCTCAGTGAGCACGAGTACTGCCTGAAGGTACACTATGACGTCATCATGATGTGTTCACGTGTCATCTGTAAAATGTAGTGTTGGTGATTTTTCTCTTTACTTACTGCTGAGTATTTTGGCGACTTCCTCCCGGACCACCAGGGTTTCTGTCTCCAGATAAACCAGGAAGGCGGAGAGGAAGGCCAGGCGCTGCAGCACGAAGCGCCAATGTTCATGGAACCTGAAGAGGACGTGAAGAACACGTAGAACGTGTGTGGAGGCGTTCTCTGCACTGCATCATGTCATCCCAGTTGTTTCATCTGTTGTTCATCTTTGTCAAAGATATACGTGTGTATGCTGAGACAACATCCCACGAAATCTGTGTTGTGTACTTTGACCGCATGTGTGTTTAAATAAAAGACTTCAAAAAGGTTCCCAACTGTTAAATCTGCTTCAGAGTGAGTCACGTCTCACACGGACACATCTTTGCCTGAAGGAGTCGCGTTAAACTGCTGCTGACTGAAGAGCCGAGTAGATGTTGGAGTCACACACACACACACACACAGATATAGATGTGTGTGTGTGTGTGACACATACACACACACACATCTATATCTGTGTGTGTGTTTGTTTGTGTGTTCATGTAACTGTGTGCCGTGTTAAAGAGTATTCGTTCATTTGTAAACGGTAGAAAACATTTGCTAGAGGAAGTGAACGGTCAGATCAGGAAGGAAGTGAAGCGTTAACCGTCTGAGTGCAGCAGGTGGAACTGAATGACCTGCGCTTGCGCGTGTGCTTGTGTTTGTGTGTGTGTGTGCTTGTGTTTATGTTTGTGTGTGTTTGTGCTTGTGTTCATGTTTGTGTTCATGCTTGTGTTTATGTTTGTGTGTGTTTGTGCTTGTGTTTGTGCTTGTTTGTGCTTGTTTGTGCTTGTTTGTGTGTATGCTTGTGTTTATGTTTGTGTTCATGTTTGTGTGTGTTTGTGTTCATGTTTGTGTTCATGCTTGTGTTTATGTTTGTGTGTGTTTGTGCTTGTGTTTGTGTGTGTTTGTGTGTGTGCTTGTGTTTATGTTTGTGTTCATGTTTGTGTTCATGCTTGTGTTTATGTTTGTGTGTGTTTGTTTGTGTTTGTGTGTGTTTGTGTGTGTGCTTGTGTTTATGTTTGTGTTTGTGTCATTATTACCTGTAGTACTGCTCCACAGGGAACTTTGTTTTCAGGTCGCCGAGCTGCGTGCGGACCGTGCAGAACAACTCCCGAGCTTTGGCACATTTACTGGGAACTACACGAGAGAAGAAGAAGAAGAAGAAGAAGATTACTTCAGAAGACGGACGATGACTCGGAGACGACGTCACTGACGTCAGCGGTTCTTCGCTCACTCTCTTTGAAGCCGGACGGCTGGTGGACACTTTGCAGGACCGTCAGGATCTCTCTGGCCGTCTGCTCCAACGTCTGGACCACTTTACGGATGTCCTGCAGCAGAGAGCGTGGAGATGAAGTGCGTTTAAATATTAATATTAATAACATGTCGGTTTAACATCATGAACTCTAAAGTCTTTGTGTTATATTTATATTTATCCCGTTTGGCAATGAAACTGATGCTGGAATCCAAATCAAGTCAACGTTTATTGTCATTTAGATTCATATTTTGTATTTTGATGGAATACAAAGTGAGTCAAACTATTTAGAGTGAAGATCAAAGAGAACACACGTGAACGTTAAGAGCACGTGACTAAAGAGCGACACGTCGTCAGATAACGAAGTCTTAATTCAACATGTTGTTCAATGAAGTCCGGCGTCACATCTCAGCGACACATGGCGACTTAACGCGCGTTAACAACAGTAGAACCGACAGCAGCGCGTCACGTCATTCACACTTGAAGGAAACGCAGCAGAACGAAGTGACGTCGTGCAGCTCGTTGTCGCACTGAAGCGTTTAGCGCGCAGCTGGCTGTGTGCACAGACTCCGCTCATCTCATCGCTGCTTCTGTGGGGGCTAAACAGTTAGCGCTAAGCTAACGGTCTCTGCAGCGCTGACGCTGTTCGCAGCCTCGCGGCGCATTCGTACCTCTCGGACGTCCTGGTCGGCGCTCAGGAAGCCCTGAATGTAGCTGAACATCTCGGTCACAGACATGCTGGGGATCCGTGCAGCAGCTAGCTAGCTAAGCTAATTTAGAAAAAGAACGTGCACGAGAACCGCTCCGCGCTGCTTCGTGTGGCGCGTAGAGATGAGGTCATCACGCGTCATGCTGCTGTCGCCAATGTTTTTGGTGCTAAAGAAAAAATATATTTATGTATTTATTTCATGTATTAAAACAGGAAAGGTATCAAAAATAATAATAATTCACTTTACATTTGTCTGGAAAGATGTGGTGTTTGGTTTGTTTAAAATAAACAAACAAATACAAGATAAATATTTTTACAATAACTTTTGAAAATTATAACAGCATTTTATTCATAAATGTAAATGTTACAATAAATAACATATGTTGTTGTTTTTCTGAATCTCTATAACACAACATTAATATAATTCATTCATTGTCTTTTTTATATCACTAAATTGAACGCTTGCACCAAACGTATTTACACAAACTAATCTTCAACAAAGCGACACATGTTGTGATTTTTTAAGACTGCTAATAGTATTTACACAACACATTAAATATGTATCTGTTGTGCAAAATATAATTCATATGGAAGCCCATTTCCACCAGCAAAAAGGTCACAAAAAAGAAAAGAATTCTAATTATTACTTTTTTATGCTGCTGGAAAAAAAGTTAAAGAAAAAAACAGATTTTTTATTTGTTTTTACTTTTTTTCCAGCAGCATAAAAAAATCAATAAAAAAATGCAGCAACACTTTTGGTGCATCCATCTGTAACCATAACACTGACCAGATGTTTCCAGTTGCTAGAGATGCTTCAAGCAGCTCTTCATGGTTACCTACATGTGACGTATGGGTCGTGAGTCCATTGAAGACTTCTTTAAACGTGGCTTTGCAACACATGAAATACTCAGTTGCTTGATGTTTCGCGTGGATTCCACTGAGCAAACGCACCCTCGAATAGAATGCTAAAAGCAAGAAGCAGCTCTGGAGGATAAAGAATGAAACCAATGTGGCAAACTTTAACACACAGCAACTGGAACTTTTTTATTTTTGCTGGCAGAAAAAAAGTAAAACAATAAATAATAATAATCTTTTATTTTGTTTTATTTTTTTCCTCCAGAATTTTTTTTTTAAATCTTCTATTTTTTTAGTTACCTTTTACTTTTCTGGCTGTGGAAATGTGCTTCCATAGCTTGAAGTACGAATACAATGAATGAGAAACTACATTCTATTCCAGCAGGTTTCTAGTTTATTTCATGAACAGATTCTTTTAGTTAGTTCGATGACTGTTCTTTTTATCATTTTTACTTTCATTTTTATTGAACACAAATGAATTATGTAAAGAATACATTCATAAAATAACTAATTTTAACATTATCAAAAAAAAGACATAATGTTAAATATATACATAAATAAACATCTGAATCACGAGCTATAGATACAAGAACAAACAGCAGCAAAGAGGTTCAGACAACAGGAGAAAAAAACGTTTAAAAAGTACATTTATTACGTCATGAGCAACATAATTATAATAAATTATAAACTAAAGAAATGAGGGTTTGTTATTTCTAGACTTGTTACAATAAACATGTTTACCAATAAGAATGATCTCATTTCAGAAATAGTTTAAATTGATATGAATAATAAAATGTTCTGATGACTTTATGGCTTTAATTCTGGTGAAATAACGGACATGCTGCATTACGTCATTCACCCTGTTGATGGAGCCAAAGCAGCGCGTTGCTGATGTTGCCTTCAGGTGCTGCTCGGAAAAAAAGACATTCATCATAAAACAGTTGCTTTTTCCAGCTCCATCCGTGGAGACTTCATGCTGTTTAACATTATCACAGTGAAGTCACAACAGTGGGAGGAAATAATACATGTATATTAATATAAAACTTAACTATCTGGTATTTTAAATCATTTTAAAAAGTCACAAATCGTAAAATCTTTGTGCAAAGCAACGTCATACTGAACCCGAATGCTGCGTTCACACCAAACGCGTCGCGAATTAGAAAGTAGATTCCATACAAAGTCTATCAACATCCCCAGCATCACTTACAGACACTTCACGGCCAGGCTGCTGCTGCTGATCTACTTCACCCGCATCCACCCGCACTCACCCGCACCCACCCGCACTCACCCGCACTCACCCGCACCCACCCGCACCCACCCGCACTCACCCGCACCCACCCGCACCCACCCGCACTCACCCGCACTCACCCGCACCCACCCGCACCCACCCGCACTCACCCGCATCCACCCGCATCCACCCGCACTCACCCGCACCCACCCGCACTCACCCGCACTCACCCGCACCCACCCGCACCCACCCGCACTCACCCGCACCCACCCGCACCCACCCGCACTCACCCGCACTCACCCGCACTCACCCGCACCCACCCGCACCCACCCGCACTCACCCGCACTCACCCGCACTCACCCGCACCCACCCGCACCCACCCGCATCCACCCGCACCCACCCGCACTCACCCGCATCCACCCGCACTCACCCGCACCCACCCGCACCCACCCGCACTCACCCGCACTCACCCGCACTTACCCGCACCCACCCGCACCCACCCGCACCCACCCGCATCCACCCGCACTCACCCGCACCCACACGCACTCACCCGCACCCACCCGCACCCACCCGCATCCACCCGCACTCACCCGCACTCACCCGCACCCACCCGCATCCAGTCACATCCACCCGCATTCAGCCGCCCCTAACTATTCAAACAAGATAATAACTTGTGTAAACAAGATAATAACTTGTGTAAACAAGATAATAACTTGTGTAAACGATAATAACTATTAAAAGAGACAATAACTTGTACAAACAAGATTTAAAAAAAATGTTTGACGAATGAGTTGACTGACTTCCGTTGAGTATATTTTCTATTTTAAAATTAAAATCAACCTCTTACCTTCTGATCCGCCACTCTCGCTCACGTGCGCTCCACTTACAGTGAGTGCTCAGATTCCCGACAGCTCCAGAAGGCATCACCACAGAGCGCAGCTGACGCAGAGAGAGTCTCTTCAGCCGCCTGTTGCTCGTGTTCGTCCCGCAGACAGACCGGCAGCAGTCGGTGTCAGAGAGCGGCTCCTCCACTCTCTGCTCGTCCGCGTCCGGCTCTTCTCGGAACCGAACCGTGCTCTTTAAAGCTGCGGGTCCATTGGGCTCCTCGGGACCGCTGCTCGGATCCTGTGCGATGGAGAAAAGCTCAGAGGATGAGTGCGTGGATTCAGGAGCCGAGACTGCGGGGTGAGTGGACTCACATTTGACATTATTATGCTTTTCAATGAGAAGAGTTCATTTAACTTAAAAACAAGTAAAACACGTCACACATTCTCATTCCCAGTATTCTGATGCTTCGTGTCTGACAAGATGTCTGGGGGCGTGTCTTTAGGGAGTGAACAATGACCAATTAAAACGAGTAAACGTTTAAAGTCAGGAGTGACGTCACAGTAAGAACAAATTAAATCAAAATCATTTGAAATGGAGTTCGGTGGGAGCCAGCGAGTACATTCAGGGGAAAGTCACGTTGTTGGAGGTCCTACAGATCATTGTTATGATGAGTCGATGCTTTTATTATTATTGTTATTGATGCTGAAGGCGATGGAGGAATAAATAAACGTGTTGTTCCTTCTGTTTTCAGCCATTAGACAAAGATGTGCCTGACTTTCTTCTGTGGTACGTCTCTGCTGGACCTGTGTGTGTGTGTGTGTGTGTTTAGAGGCAGATACGTGACCTTTAACCCCTCTAAACTCACTGACTTTCAATAGTTAGTGAGTTGTAGGATGAAGCTGTTATCTAAAACATATTTATAGTTACTGTTGGAATCTTATTCCTGTGACGCCTTAAAACTAAACATTAGTTTGTTATCTTTTAAAATGTGTTCATTTGAGTTCTTAAGTGAATATAATAATATTCAGTAAATGTTCTTTCAATTAATATTGTCAACATCACCCATTTCTAGTTATGACATATTTAAAGGGTGTAGAAGCGGTTTATTGCCGTTTGTCTCTCTCTCTCTCTCTCTCTCTCACGAGTTTTAATGCCTCTCCTGGGTGTGTGTGTGTGTGTGAGACTGTGTGTGTGTCTGTGTCTGTGTGTGTCTGTGTGTGTGTGTGTGTGTCTGTGTGTGTGAGTGTGTGTGTCTGTGAGAGTGTGTGTCTGTGTGTGTGTGAGTGTGTGTGTCTGTGAGAGTGTGTGTCTGTGAGAGTGTGTGTCTGTGTCTGTGTGTGTGTGAGTGTGTGTGTCTGTGAGAGTGTGTGTCTGTGAGAGTGTGTGTCTGTGTCTGTGTGTGTGTGAGTGTGTGTGTGTGTGTCAGTGTGTGTGTGTGTGTGTGTGAGTGTGTGTGTGTCTGTGTGTGTGTGTGTGTCTGTGTGTGTGAGTGTGTGTGTCTGTGTGTGTGTGTGTGTCTGTGTGTGTGTGTCTGTGAGAGTGTGTGTCTGTGTCTGTGTGTGTGTGAGTGTGTGTGTGTGTGTGTCTGTGTGTGAGTGTGTGTGTGTGTGTCTGTGTGTGTGTGTGTGTGTGAGTGTGTGTGTGAGACAGTGCGTGTGTCTGTGTGTGTGAGTGAGTGTGTGTCTGTGTGTGTGCGTGTGTGTGAGTGTGTGTGTGAGACTGTGTGTGTGTGTCTGTGTGTGTGAGTGTGTGTGTGTCTGTGTGTGTGTCTGTGTGTGTGTGTGTGTCTGTGTGTGTGTGAGTGTGTGTGTCTGTGTGTGTGTGAGTGTGTGTGTCTGTGTGTGTGAGTGTGTGTGTCTGTGTGTGTGTGTGTGTGTGTGTGTCTGTGTGTGTGAGTGTGTGTGTCTGTGTGTGTGTGTGAGTGTGTGTGTCTGTGTGTGTGTGTGTCTGTGTGTGTGTGTGTGTGCGTGAGTGTGTGTGTGTGTGTGTGTGTGTGTGTGTGTGTGTGTGTCAGTGGACTCCCGTGGGAATAATAGTCTCAGGTTGTAGGTTCACATGTGAGCTGAGTTATAATTAGTTTCTTCTTCTCCGTAGTGGAGCGAGTACGATGGAGGATCAATAGCACTCTGTGTCCAGGTTCATGCTACGCTAAGCTAAGCTAAGCTAAGCTAGCCATCATGTGCTTTGTGTCTTGAACGCCTCGTTCTGGTTCCAGCTGGTCACAGACACATGATGTCATCCTCAACGTTGTGAAGTAGAACCAAACTACTGTTGTGTTGAGAGGAAACGGTTGTTTGTACGTTTTTAACTTCGATTAAAGAGAGTGAACTATTTCATGAAAGAAATATGACTTCAGAAATCAAGAAGCACTTTTATCAGAAACTGACAATATCTCGTCTCATATCGATATATTACCCTGATCTAAGTGGAATGTACTACAAGTATAAAATAGCAATACTAGTACCTGAACATTGTACTAGAGAGCAGTAGTAGTATTACAGACAGTACTTGTCCCTGTGTTTCATCTCCTGTTTAGCACTTTATGTGAAATATGAGTGAACTTCACTTTGTAACATAAACTTCTGTGTCCTCTGTTTCATGTCCTCGTCTCCTCTGTTTCATGTCCTCGTCTCCTGTGTTTCATGTCCTCGTGTCCTATTTCATGTCCTCGTCTCCTCTGTTTCATGTCTTCGTGTCCTCTGTTTCATGTCCTCGTCTCCTGTTTCATGTCCTCGTCTCCTCTGTTTCATGTCCTCGTCTCCTCTGTTTCATGTCCTCGTGTCCTATTTCATGTCCTCGTCTCCTCTGTTTCATGTCCTCGCGTCCTCTGTTTCATGTCCTCGTCTCCTCTGTTTCATGTCCTCGTCTCTGTTTCATGTCCTCGTGTCCTCTGTTTCATGTCCTCGTCTCCTCTGTTTCATGTCCTCGTGTCCTATTTCATGTCCTCGTCTCCTCTGTTTCATGTCCTCGCGTCCTCTGTTTCATGTCCTCGTCTCCTCTGTTTCATGTCCTCGTCTCTGTTTCATGTCCTCGTGTCCTCTGTTTCATGTCCTCGTCTCCTCTGTTTCATGTCCTCGTGTCCTCTGTTTCATGTCCTCGTCTCCTCTGTTTCATGTCCTCGTCTCCTCTGTTTCATGTCCTCGTCTCCTCTGTTTCATGTCCTCGTCTCCTCTGTTTCATGTCCTCGCCTCCTCTGTTTCATGTCCTCGTCTCCTCTGTTTCATGTCCTCGCGTCCTCTGTTTCATGTCCTCGTCTCCTCTGTTTCATGTCCTCGTCTCCTCTGTTTCATGTCCTCGTGTCCTCTGTTTCATGTCCTCGTCTGCTCTGTTTCATGTCCTCGTGTCCTATTTCATGTCCTCGTCTCCTCTGTTTCATGTCCTCGTGTCCTCTGTTTCATGTCCTCGTCTCCTCTGTTTCATGTCCTCGTCTCCTGTTTCATGTCCTCGTGTCCTCTGTTTCATGTCCTTGTCTCCTCTGTTTCATGTCCTCGTGTCCTCTGTTTCATGTCCTCGTCTCCTCTGTTTCATGTCCTCGTGTCCTCTGTTTCATGTCCTCGTGTCCTCTGTTTCATGTCCTCGTCTCCTCTGTTTCATGTCCTCGTCTCCTTGTCTCTCGTCCTCTGCAGGTCTGATTACAGTCCCTTGTCCTCGACCAGCAGTAAGTAAACTAAGGCAGACATGAAACTCAAACACACATTACAGATCAGCTGCTTCATGTTGTGTGTGAGTGTGTGTGAGTGTGTGTGAGAGAGTGTGTGTGAGTGTGTGTGTGTGTTTGACCTCTCACTGGTCTGGTTGCCAGGTCTTCACAATGGGAGGATTATATCCACTATTAGCTCATTAATGAGGTCTACAGGAAGCAGACTTGGGACTTGGGTCTTGACTTGGGACTTGTGTCTTGACTTGGGACTTGACTTGGGACGTGACTTGGGACTCGGGTCTTGACTTGGGTCTTGACTTGTGTCTTGACTTGGGACTTGTGTCTTGACTTGGGACTTGTGTCTTGACTTGGGACTTGACTTGGGACGTGACTTGGGTCTTGACTTGGGACTTGACTTGGGTCTTTGACTTGGGTCTTGACTTGGGACTTGACTTGGGACTTGACTTGGGACTTGACTTGGGTCTTTGACTTGGGTCTTGACTTGGGACTTGACTTGGGTCTTGACTTGGGTCTTGACTTGGGACTTGACTTGGGTCGTGACTTGGGACTTGACTTGGGACTTGACTTGGGACTTGACTTGGGACTTGACTTGGGACGTGACTTGGGACTTGACTTGGGACTTGACTTGGGATTTGACTTGGGTCTTGACTTGGGACTTGACTTGGGTCTTGACTTGGGACTTGGGTCTTGACTTGGGACTTGTGTCTTGACTTGGGATGTGACTTGGGACTTGGGTCTTGACTTGGGACGTGACTTGGGACGTGACTTGGGACTTGTGTCTTGACTTGGGACTTGTGTCTTGACTTGGGACTTGACTTGGGACTTGACTTGGGTCTTTGACTTGGGTCTTGACTTGGGACTTGACTTGGGTCTTGACTTGGGACTTGACTTGGGACTTGACTTGGGTCTTTGACTTGGGTCTTGACTTGGGACTTGACTTGGGTCTTGACTTGGGACTTGGGTCGTGACTTGGGACTTGACTTGGGACTTGACTTGGGACTTGACTTGGGTCTTGACTTGGGACTTGACTTGGGACGTGACTTGGGTCTTGACTTGGGACTTGACTTGGGTCTTGACTTGGGACTTGGGTCTTGACTTGGGACTTGTGTCTTGACTTGGGACGTGACTTGGGACTTGGGTCTTGACTTGGGACGTGACTTGGGACTTGTGTCTTGACTTGGGACTTGTGTCTTGACTTGGGACTTGACTTGGGATGTGATTTGGGACTTGTGTCTTGACTTGGGACTTGACTTGTGTCTTGACTTGGGACTTGACTTGTGTCTTGACTTGGGACTTGACTTGGGACGTGACTTGGGTCTTGACTTGTCTCCAGCTGTAAAGGTGATGATATGTCAGTGTCAGTAAATTCCATGTGGTTCAATCTGAATCACACTAAACTTGTTTAACATTTTAGAAATAAGGAAAAGTGAACTTGAATCAGTTCACTTTGAGTTCTTCGGCAGCAGTTGAACCGACGTACGAGTCTTTTTACCAGACGACCTGAGAGAGAGGCCGTCCTCCTTCAACCTCATCCCTCGCTTCTTTTGACTTACATGGAGGCAGCTAGCTGAAACACACATGCACACACTCACGCTCACACACACTCACGCACACACACACTGCTAATCACTCTCATATGTGCAGCGTGTTTCATCTCACGTCATCTTCCCTCCGTTTGGCTGCCAAAGCTCCAACAGAGCGAAGGTAAAACACCACGAGACACGCCTCTCTGCAAATTAGATTGCGTGTGCGTGCGTGTGTGCGTGTGTGCGTGCGTGCGTGTGTGCGTGCGTGCGTGCGTGTGCGTGTGCGTGCATGAGTGGTGTGCTCGATTCAGAAGATCAGCTCCAGCTTGAAGACGGATTAAGAGCTTGGAGACGCACTCCTCCAGAGCTTTCCTCACTAACCCTCCTCAGCACTGATCCTCTAACGGGTTCTCCTCATCAGGAGTCTGTCTGTTGTGTTGGTGCAGGAGGACGAGACACTGCTCTGTAATCACAAGATAGTTTAGGCAACAAAAGGACTGAGTTAGGTTTAGTCCAACATCGTCGTTTTTTTAAAACAACGACAGAATGTCATTCACTGCATTAAGTTACAAATAAATCAACGTTGACTTCTGGTTCCACATGAGGAACAAACATGTTCGGCGATCGTTGGACTCTCTGTGGTCTGCATACTTCCTGGTTCGTGACTTCCTGGTTCGTGACTTCCTGGTTCGTGACTTCCTGGTTCGTGACTTCCTGGTTCGTGACTTCCTGGTTCGTGACCTCCTGGTTCGTGACCTCCTGGTTCGTGACCTCCTGGTTCATGACTTCCTGGTTCATGACCTCCTGGTTCTTGACTTCCTGGTTCGTGACCTCCTGGTTCGTGACCTCCTGGTTCGTGACTTCCTGGTTCTTGACTTCCTGGTTCTTGACTTCCTGGTTCGTGACCTCCTGGTTCGTGACCTCCTGGTTCGTGACCTCCTGGTTCCTGACTTCCTGGTTCGTGACCTCCTGGTTCGTGACTTCCTGGTTCGTGACCTCCTGGTTCGTGACCTCCTGGTTCGTGACCTCCTGGTTCGTGACTTCCTGGTTCGTGACCTCCTGGTTCGTGACCTCCTGGTTCGTGACCTCCTGGTTCGTGACTTCCTGGTTCGTGACCTCCTGGTTCGTGACCTCCTGGTTCGTGACCTCCTGGTTCGTGACCTCCTGGTTCATGACTTCCTGGTTCATGACCTCACGTGTGACGTATGAATACAGCGTGTTATTGTTCGTAGCTTTAGCTACAGACGCTGGATGAGAGCAGTCTGGACGTACTTAAATAAAACACGTTAAGAGGAGGAAGGGACATTAAGATGATCAATAGTTTGGACATGTTTGAGGCGTTATCGTCTCTTCGTCCTCTGCAGAAACTCAACACTATCGTTGTTCTGTTCGTCGCTGGTGTCAGTTGACTGGAGCAGCGTTTGCCATCTGGACCTCGTGAGTCGGCCGTTGGTTCCTCGATGTGTGAAGGTCGGCGCTCCGTGCTGCAGACTGTGGTGAGACGTCAGACACTGAACATGGTTCTAATGCCATCAGACAGAAATAAACACCAGCGCGTCTGTGGCCTCGATCCTCAATCGGTCTTCTTTAATCCTGCAGTCATTTCACCGACTGACTTGTTCTGATCTTCTGATCTTCTGATGTTCTGTAACAACAGTCCGTAGATCTCTGATCGGGGTCTCTGAAGATAATTCTTTTGATCAGTTTGTGAACACATCATCTGTTGACGTGTGTGAGATTATCAGCTCATCTTTATTTCCTGTCTGGATTTGAATCTTTCTTCAAAGAGCAGCAGGTGATGAAGCTGCAGATCAGACGAGCTCTGCAGCGGTGAAGAACATGAGTCCATGTTCTGTGTTGAGCTGAGATATTTACACATGTTCTAAAGCCGCTCCTCTGTGAGAGGAGGTCTCTGGTGAACCACGTGAACCTGCAGCAGCTGGTCCTCGTGGAACTCTGGAGGTTATTGTTCACTGATGGAAACTTGTTTTCATTCCTTCAAACCAAGTTTAACAATGAAACTACTTTTATCCCCAAAAGTAAGAAATGTGCAGGTGAAGCTAACTGTTCTATCTGAAGCGTGTCCGCGTCCTCCTGCCGCGTCCTCCTGCCTCGTCCTCCTGCCGCGTCCTCCTGCCTCGTCCTCCTGCCGCGTCCTCCTGCCGCGTCCTCCTGCCTCGTCCTCCTGCCGCGTCCTCCTGCCTCGTCCTCCTGCCGCGTCCTCCTGCCTCGTCCTCCTGCCGCGTCCTCCTGCCTCGTCCTCCTGCCGCGTCCTCCTGCCTCGTCCTCCTGCCGCGTCCTCCTGCCGCGTCCTCCTGCCTCGTCCTCCTGCCTCGTCCTCCTGCCTCGTCCTCCTGCCTCGTCCTCCTGCCTCGTCCTCCTGCCCCGTCCTGCCCCGTCCTGCCGCGTCCTCCTGCCTCGTCCTCCTGCCGCGTCCTCCTGCCTCGTCCTCCTGCCGCGTCCTCCTGCCGCGTCCTCCTGCCTCGTCCTCCTGCCTCGTCCTCCTGCCCCGTCCTGCCCCGTCCTGCCGCGTCCTCCTGCCTCGTCCTCCTGCCTCGTCCTCCTGCCTCGTCCTCCTGCCCCGTCCTGCCCCGTCCTGCCGCGTCCTCCTGCCTCGTCCTCCTGCCGCGTCCTCCTGCCGCGTCCTCCTGCCTCGTCCTCCTGCCGCGTCCTCCTGCCTCGTCCTCCTGCCCCGTCCTGCCCCGTCCTGCCGCGTCCTGCCGCGTCCTCCTGCCTCGTCCTCCTGCCTCGTCCTCCTGCCTCGTCCTCCTGCCGCGTCCTGCCGCGTCCTGCCGCATCCTGCCGCGTTCCTCCAGCTTCAGCTTCAGTAAACGTCTCTGCAGAAAGGCCGGCAGGACTCGTGAGACCGGCCCGTCTCTGTGTCTGTCTCTGTCTCATGGAGCGGTTCTGGATTCTGTTTGTGGGACAAGAAGACTGTTTGTTTCCCAAACGGCCTTTAAAGCTCAAACCAAATGGGACGCGTCCCCCGAGAGCTCAGGTAACGAGCGAAGGAACCCGAGATGAGAAGATACGCTGAGTGTGCACATTGCAGGAACGACAAACACTAAATACGAGCGTTCAGGGGTTGACGGGGAGTTGCACCTGAACGCATCGCGGGCCGGAACATTCCTCTGGGTTCAGGAATACTGATACTGATGAGCCTCCGGGGGTCGGGGGGGGCGGAAGTGATGATAATCGACATGAGAGTAAATGTGTATCAGCCACGAACGTGCTCTCTGTCTTCATAACATTAATACTGGACGTGTTTCTTTCCAGGTTTGTATGAATGTAATGAAGTAGTTTATGAACATGAGACATGAGTTCATAGATATTATAATCCCTCTATGGAGGTGAGTTTAAGGAGTTCTTTGTCTTCTTGATTCTTCAGTTCGTTCTGTTTGTCTGTTTCACAGAATAAAGCAACAAACAGCACGTTGATCATAAACATCATAAACATCATAAACATAAGGAAGAAGGAGAGAAGGGGAGATCCTCTGTACCGGCTCAGAGGAGGAAGGAGGAATCTTTTCCTCGTGATGGACTCCTCACAGACAGGACTTAGTTTGTCTCCCAACACGCTGGTGATGGTTTGATTTTCTTCTTCTCGTCCTGATGTTCTTGTGTGGAGGCGAGTTCTCGATGGGCGAGCTCCAGGATCCCTTCCTCGTCTGCGTCCACCTGATCGCTGACCCCGGCCAGGCGGAGCTGCTGCAGCGCGCTGCCGACGGCGTGCTGGCGTGGGTCCACCCTGAGCTGCAGCTCTTCCGGGTCTCGGAGCGGGCCTCCGTCTGCCGGCCCAAACGCCATCAGAACGGAGGCCCGGTTGGCGCCTGCCAGCCGGCCCTGGCGGTCATCGTCTTCCTCCAGGAGGCGCACGCCGGCGAGGAGCAGGTGCTGATGCTGCACCGCGCTCTGCAGAGGCCGCCGTGGTGCTTCCACCACACGGAGAAGGTCAGCAACGGCCGGCGGATGTTACCGCTGTCGCCGTGCGGGCAGGACTTCTTCACGCTGTCCGCCGGCACGCCGCTCTGGGCCGTGCGGCGGGTCCACTACGGGAAAGAGGTGGTGCGCTTTACCGTTTACTGCCGACACGAGAACTACGTGGACATGGTGCGGCTCTACAAGCTGCTGCTGCAGCGCAGGCCGGCGCAGAAGACGGAGGACTTCTGCTTCTTCGTGGTGTACTCCAACCCGGAGATGGAGATCCAGTTGTCCTGCAAGAGGCTCCCGCGAGGCCGGAGTCCCGCGCCGCTGGAGTCGGCGGTGATGGAGGTGAGGGTGCGAGACATCGGGACGCTGGTGCCCCTGCTGCCTCAGCCCTGCAGCCCCATCAGTGAGGTCCGCTGGCAGACGGAGGACTACGATGGAAACAAGATCCTGCTGCAGGTGAGGGGGGGGGGCATAGTTAGTGATGTCAGGATTAAGGTTTCATAACAATAAGAGTCGAAGCTGCGATATCTACGGAGTCCTGACTCTGGAGACTTGAAGCCTTCAGAGGGAACACACGGTGCCTGCAGACAGCAGCTCATGAGCCTCCAGGACGCATCAGATGAGCCGCTGACTCACGAGTTCAACTGTCAGAGTGAAGTGAGGTTAACGGACTCAAACGGAGACAGATACACATGTGACAAACTGCATCATTTGCAAATGAAATAGGTCATGAATTGCAATACTCACAATAACATCGTATCGTGACTTAAGTAATATAGTACCGTATAATACAACAACAAAGAAAGAAGACGTCATCGCCTCTGGTGCAGAAGAAGAGCAGAGAGGAAAGAAAGACGTTCAGAGACGGATGTCAAACGGATCATCATCATCATCATCTTCCTCATCCAGACCATAAAAAGGTCACATGAACACATTGAACTGTTTCCTTTAACAGTTCAGGTGAAGTTGGTTTTATCCAAAGTGTTCAAAATAAACAGAGTCTTGATGAATGATCAAAGTTTCAGAAAGTGAGTTAAAATCGTTATCGTAAAATGTCACTTCGTTCTCCTCATAAACTCACATGAATTAATACGTCAGAAACCTAGTGGCGCCACATAAAGAACTCAACCACACAAAGGTCAGAAAAAAAAAACAACCCAGCTGTATTACCCAAATAATAATGACTCCTTGATCACTCCTCTGTCTGTTACGCTTTTCGTCTTTACAGATTTATGTTTACAGTTTACAATTGGAATTTCAACTTCTTACCCGATTTGTAGAAATGAATTATTTTCGTGGGATACGCGTGCCGTCAATCAGGTCTCCTCGGTACCGCCGGCTCTTTCTCTCTTTTTTAAGGAGGTATGAGGCAGGACACTGGTTGTGTTATCCTGGGAAAAGCCTTCTCCTCCGGACGGTTCCCGTGGAGCCTGACGAACGGTCAGCGCACCCTGCTCGCAGCGCCAAATTGTTGTGGAATATTTCCTTTAACAGTTCAGGTGAAGTTGGTTTTATCCAAAGTGTTCAAAATAGACAGAGTCTTGATGAATGATCAAAGTTTCAGAAAGTCAATTTACTGTTTGCAAACAGAGAACACAACCACAGCCACGAATCACAGTGAAATGTGCTCATGCTCTGGGGACAGCAAATCAAAACAAGGTATTTATACAGGCAACACAGAGAAGACAGGATAAGACAGAGGAGACGGGGAAGAAAAGTGGGGGCCAGTGTTCTGGTGTGAACTCTCACAGACAGTAGGTCTTCAGCAAATGTTTAGGCTAACAGAAAGAACAGTTGATTACTTAAGAACACTCTGGTCACTTGTCCAGAATAAGATAGAAAGTGACCTCTGTATCAGAACGAACATGTCTGTGTTCAGACATCCAGACGCCTGTGAAAATGAACTTTCTAACAGCACATATCATCAGAGAATATGAGGAGGACATGTTAAAACATTTTTTACCATCACAGAACTCACTCACTCACTCACTCGCTCGGCATGTGCGTCCAGGCGGATGAGTAGTTCTGAAAGTTGAAGTGGTCCATTACTGGGATTGGAGCAGCACCGAGGGAAACAAGAAGCTGATCTGGTGTGATGCTAAGCTGCCTCCTGGCCTGAAGTCAGAGCTCCTCTCAAACACAGAGTCCCCGACACAAGACAGGTTAGCAGCTGTCTCAGCAACGTCTGAAAGGGTCCGTTAGCTTAGCACAAAGACTGTAAACATTAAACATGAAGCTGCAGCCAGCAGCTGTTAGCTTAGCACAAAGACTGTAAACATTAAACATGAAGCTACAGCCAGCAGCTGTTAGCTTAGCTTAGCACAAAGACTGGATTCAGAGAAAAACAGTGAAGCCAGTAGCAGAACACACTCACTCGCTCCACGTTCACAACTTATCACACTCTCAAAAGACTTTTACTGATCTGCTGACATGGCTAATAAAATAATGTTCTTACATTAACTAAAGGAAGGAAGGAAAGGAGACCAGAAGGAAGGATTACATGTTTGTTCTTGGAAACGTCTCTGCTGGCTGAGACAAAGCAGAGGACAGAAGGACAGAGGACAGAGGAATGAGGACAGAGGAATGAGGACAGAGCGACAGACGAATGAGGACAGAAGAATGAGGACAGAGGGACAGAGGAATGAGGACAGAAGGACAGAGGAGGGGAGAGGGGTGCACCTTCACCACTAGATGTCACTGAAGCTCACACCCTTTGATTCGTCAGCTTGACTCTGATCATTTATAATTAATCATTCATGTTTTTGTCATGTTTCATGAGAACAGATGAGTTAATCCTCTGAGAATAAGTCAATAATCTCTTTTCCTTCTTACTTCTTCTCTGAGACGATGTCGTTTGTGTCCTGATGGTTTTGTCTCTCCGTCCCCCTTGCAGGTCCGAGGGTCTCCCTTCGGACTCGATCCCGTCTTCTCCGAGTCGGCCTCGGCTCCGTCCACCTTCCTCCGCAGCGCCGCCTCCTACAGGAACCGCCGGCACCGCCACCACCACCGGTCCATGTCCCAGGACCAGCAGGACCAGCAGGACCAGTGGGCCACCTGGAGGCCCCAGTGGAGGGGTCAAAGGTCGGGCTCCACCTGCTCCTCCCCCGGCCCCTCCCCCCATCACAGAGGCCACTCCCTCCACCGGAGCTCCTCCCTCGTCCCGCCCTTCCGTCTCAACCTGGACGCTCTGGTCGGGGCGGAGGAGACAGACGTGGACACGGGGGACCAAGTGAGTCCCGTTAGCGGCACCGACCTCAGCGTGTTGTCCGCCTACATCAGACCCAGCCTGCCTCAGACTTCCTCTCGGCCGCTATCGGCGCCGCCCGGAGACATCGGCCCGTCTCCGTCTCCGCTGGGCTGCGTCCCAATCGGCTCTGTCGGCACCCTGTTCGCCGCTCCGTCTCTGAGCGACGGCTCCGTCAACCAATCAGACAGCTGCAGCATTGTCAGCGCTCCGGTGGACGAGGAAGACGAGGAGGACAAGGAGGAGGAAGAAGAAGAAGAGTTCTACATTTGACGTGTTGGTCGGCTTCCTCACTTCCTGTTGCATGTCGGTTAAATGTAAGCGACCAATCACACGAGAGACACTGGTCAGTACCTGGTCACGTTCACACCTCGATGGCATTTTTAAGTGTTGATTCAAACAGTTATTAATAAATAAACTTTTCATCAGTTTATGAAGTCCAAACATCTGAATTCAGCTCTCTTCCTCCTCCTCTTCCTCTTCTTCTTCTTCCTCCTCCTCCTCCTCCTCCTCCTCCTCCTCCTCCAGTGTCTAATAGTTTCATGGTGGATCATTACAGAGTAAGTTCAGCAGATCACCTCAGAAGAGAAGAAGGCAGCGAGCAGTGAACAGTGAACAGTGATCAGCGATCAGTGAACAGCGATCAGTGATCAGTGATCAGTGAACAGTGATCAGTGATCAGTGAACAGCGATTAGTGATCACTGATCACTGATCTGTATCTGACTGGTTCAGTAATAAATCATTATGAGTTATGATGGAGTTTGATGGATTGAAGTGAGGAAAGCTTCTCTTCAAACAGCAGCAGAGACGTGCTGCTGCTCTGATAACGTTCAGGACGTTATTGGTTCATCTTATTGTTTAAAGGTGACCCTGCATGTGTTTTAAAGCTGCTGTGTGAACACTTTCTTTCCCATGATCCTTTGGGGCTCCGGCGAGGTGAGGACTCGTCCCCCTCACGTCGCCCTCTCTCAGCCAGCTCGACTGGCTTTAATCCTGCGAGGCGTACCTGGCAGATCGCTGTGGCTCCGTAGCGGCCTAACCCGGCCTGTAATCCATAAGTAGGCCACCAGCAGCCGGCCAATCACAGCCGAGCATCTCAACTCTGCTTGAACAGACGCTGAACTTTGTCACTGAGGTCCTTCAGCAGCAGTGTGATTCCTTCTGGTTTCATCTTCGTCTTCGCTCCTTGTTCTGCTGCTGCTCTTCTTCTCCTCTTGTTGTAATCACATTGTGCTTGTGCTTAGAATTAGAGCGTAAACAACACAAGTACAGAAAATGAACATTACTATCGTTACTTCACGATAACTCAACACTTTGGTTTGTTTCACATTTCCTCTCCTGAGTTATGTATTCATCTCAGAGAGCTGATGTAATCATACATAATGATGATAATACATCACTAACTTGGTCGTTTTCTATCCTCATTGGCTGCTGACTCCTCCTCACTCCTCTTAAAGGGCCGGTAGTCATTAAAGCGCTGCCAGACTAAAAGCTACAGTCTGTTGATCCATGAAGAAGAACCGGAGCGTCTGCAGATTCATTCCAGAGCTGAAGGTTCTGATCCTCTGAAGGTAGACCACGAGGTACGACATGAACTAAAGGTCTTCACTGTGAAGGGGTTCTTGTTGTTGTTACTCTTCTTCCTCTTCCTCCTCTTGAACCTGAACCATGACATACTGAGCCAGCTATCTTTCGTCCTAACTCAGGTTTTTCGGTCCAATCAGCTCCCTGGTAAAAATCCTCCTCCTCCTCCTCCTCCTCCTCCTCCTCCTCCTCCTCCTCCTCCTCCTCCTCCTCCTCCTCCTCCAGGGTCACAGGTCAGGTGGTGTGAATGGAGAGCCTGGTCGGTCTCAGTCAGTGAGGATTAGGTTGAGAGGCGGAGGCCTCATCATGGTTCCTTGAGGAAGGAGCAGAGGTACTGATACTGTGCACGTGAACATGCACAGTATTAGTACCTCTGCTTCACTGAATATACTTTATTAAATAATATATTATAATAATTACTGTCATATCTTCCAATCGAACATACAGAGCCACAAGATGCTGAGTTAGCAGGATTTTATAAGAGTGCCATAAAAATAAAAGAAATCAGTGAAATAATGAAATAAATGTGGAAATATAAAGAAATAAAAGAATAGAAAACAATTAAAATGAACAAATAAAATTAAAGAGCAATAAATAAATGGAATCAAAAATGGAAATATTAAGACGACTAACGAACTATAATTATAATGATAAGCATTTTCATTTATTTCTGTATGTATTGAATAATATTTTCAAAAATAAATTGATTTTTTTTAAAGAAATGTATTCTGTATATTTAAAGAATGTAAAGAAGATTAGTTTATTCTCATATAATGTGATTTATGTGTTATTCTTATCGCTATAACAAGATGTGTGGAGTCGGTTTAATGACGCCGAGCCTCGGCTCCACCAATGAGTCGAGTCCCTCGTTAGACAAAGACGCCAGCCATGTTCTCTTCTTCATGGAAAGAATGTCAGCAGTTTATTGAGACCGTCTGAGTGTCTAATTAAGAGGAAACGCGGGACAAGCCGTCATCAAGTCCTCTTCTTATTTAACTTACAGTATTACTGACGGAGACTAAAGCTTAAAGCAGGGTTCACACGCAACACTGCGTCATAACGTCATCAGAATAAAGATTTCAAATCTAATTCACATTCAACGATTTATTGCAACAATGAGTTCACAATCAGTCCAACAGGTGAGGCAGTCAGGTGACGACACGTCTATATCTACATGACCTGTATCTATCGATCTAACATCTATCTATATCATCTATATCTATATCATATCCATATAATATCTATATGATCTATATCTATATGATCTATATCTATATAATATCTATATGATCTCTATGTGATCTATATCTATATGATCTATATCTATATGATATAGATTATATAGATATTACATAGATATAGATCTATATAATATCTATATGATCTATATCTATATAATATCTATATGATCTATATCTATATAATATCTATATGATCTATATCTATATGATCTATATCTATATGATCTATATCTATATAATATCTATATGATCTATATCTATATAATCTATATCTATATGATCTATATCTATATAATATCTATATGATCTATATCTATATAATATCTATATGATCTATATCTATATAATCTATATCTATATCTGTATGATCTATATCTATATGATCTATATCTATATGATCTATATCTATATGATCTATATCTATATGATCTATAGCTATATAATCTATATCTATATGATCTATATCTATATGATCTATATCTATATGATCTATATCTATATGATCTATATGATCTATATCTATATGATCTATATCTATATGATCTATATCTATATGATCTATATGATCTATATCTCTGAGGTTTATTCGTTTCTTGCAGGTTTTTAATGAACTATTTCTCGGTGCAGAATGTTCTCCTGGTTCTCCGTGTTCTCCTGGAGGAGACAGGAAACTCATGATGACATGAATACATTTCCTCGCTGAAGTATTCATAACTTCAGTGTCTCCAGAATGAGAACACACAGAACTCACACGCTTGTGAGCGCGTGTGTCCCGGTCTGGGATTTGCCGGTCGGGGAGCCTGGCTCTCACGGCCCCGAGGAGGGAGGCAGGAATCCCGGACGAGTGGTACGGACATCTCCGACGGAGACCGAGAGCCTGGCGCGCTTTAAACACGTCTTATGACTAGAGACCGGCTCAGAGAGACACCACCGCGGGACCGGACCAGAGACCTGCACCCGTGGACAGAGAGAGGACCAGAGACCAGACAAGAGGACCGAACCAGGGATCAGACAAGAGGACCGAACCAGAGACCAGACAAGAGGACCGAACCAGAGACCAGACAAGAGGACCGAACCAGAGCCCAGACAAGAGGACCGAACCAGAGGACCGAACCAGAGCCCAGACAAGAGGACCGAACCAGAGACCAGACAAGAGGACCGAACCAGAGCCCAGACAAGAGGACCGAACCAGAGGACCGAACCAGAGCCCAGACAAGAGGACCGAACCAGAGACCAGACAAGAGGACCGAACCAGAGCCCAGACAAGAGGACCGAACCAGAGGACCGAACCAGAGCCCAGACAAGAGGACCGAACCAGAGACCAGACAAGAGGACCGAACCAGAGCCCAGACAAGAGGACCGAACCAGAGGACCGAACCAGAGCCCAGACAAGAGGACCGAACCAGAGACCAGACAAGAGGACTGAACCAGAGACCAGACAAGAGGACCGAACCAGAGACCAGACAAGAGGACCGAACCAGAGCCCAGACAAGAGGACCGAACCAGAGACCAGACAAGAGGACCGAACCAGAGCCCAGACAAGAGGACCGAACCAGAGACCAGACAAGAGGACCGAACCAGAGACCAGACAAGAGGACCGAACCAGAGACCAGACAAGAGGACCGAACCAGAGACCAGAGTCCAAACAACAGGACCGAACCAGAGCCCAGAGGAGCGTGGTAGACCGTCCAGGGACCAACAGGCTGGATGGTTGGTGTCGGTCTGAGAGAACAGCTGGAGACACGACCTCACCTGTCCACAGGTAGGACCACTTATGACATCATCACTAATATGTCACCTGAGACAGAAACAACAGGAAGACGTTATGAGGAATAAAGGAAGTCATTTTAATAAACTATACTCATGTTTTTGTAATCTGATCATTTACTAAAGTAAAAGGAGAAAAACGGAGTAGAAGTACACTAGAAGTACACGTTTATGCTAATTATGCAGAAAGGTCAGTGAGTGTTACTGTTATATTATGTTTATAGTTTATTATTATAATCAGTGGTGTATAATATGTAACTAAGTACATTTACTCCAGTACTGAAGTATGAGTTTAAGGTACTTATACTTAAATATGTCAATGTTCTGCTACTTTATATTTCTCCACGACCTCTTAGAGGTAAACATTGTACTTCTTACTGTTCTGCTTTTATTTAATAACTTTAGACATTTTACAGAATTAAAATAATAATGAATAATTATTACATTAAAACAAAGTATATTATTCTGCAGAATGTTTACTTTGGTATACTTGTAAAGTATATTGTGATGCTACTGTTGTGGTTTTTTACTTGTACGACAATAATACTTTATAATACAACGTTAGTCAGTCGACTTACACTGAACGGATTTAACCTGATATGAATATTACTGCTGCAGATATGTCATGTTCATTCATAATTTATATTATAAATTTCAACTGAAACACCTTCAGTTTAAATATGTGAACTAAATGTGAACCTGGTTATACAGGATCTATCTTTGACTCCCTCTCCTTGTCTTAGTCCTGCAGGATCTAGTTTGACTCCCTCTCCTTGTCTTTGTCCTGCAGGATCTAGTTTGACTCCCTCTCCTTGTCTTAGTCCTGCAGGATCTAGTTTGACTCCCTCTCCTTGTCTTAGTCCTGCAGGATCTAGTTTGACTCCCTCTCCTTGTCTTAGTCCTGCAGGATCTAGTTTGACTCCCTCTCCTTGTCTTAGTCCTGCAGGATCTAGTTTGACTCCCTCTCCTTGTCTTTGTCCTGCAGGATCTAGTTTGACTCCCTCTCCTTGTCTTAGTCCTGCAGGATCTAGTTTGACTCCCACTCCTTGTCTCAGTCCTGCAGGATCTAGTTTGACTCCCACTCCTTGTCTTAGTCCTGCAGGATCTAGTTTGACTCCCTCTCCTTGTCTTTGTCCTGCAGGATCTAGTTTGACTCCCACTCCTTGTCTTTGTCCTGCAGGATCTAGTTTGACTCCCACTCCTTGTCTCAGTCCTGCAGGATCTAGTTTGACTCCCACTCCTTGTCTTAGTCCTGCAGGATCTAGTTTGACTCCCTCTCCTTGTCTTTGTCCTGCAGGATCTAGTTTGACTCCCACTCCTTGTCTTTGTCCTGCAGGATCTAGTTTGACTCCCTCTCCTTGTCTTAGTCCTGCAGGATCTAGTTTGACTCCCTCTCCTTGTCTTAGTCCTGCAGGATCTAGTTTGACTCCCTCTCCTTGTCTTTGTCCTGCAGGATCTAGTTTGACTCCCTCTCCTTGTCTTAGTCCTGCAGGATCTATCTTTGACTCCCTCTCCTTGTCTTAGTCCTGCAGGATCTAGTTTGACTCCCTCTCCTTGTCTCAGTCCTGCAGGATCTAGTTTGACTCCCACTCCTTGTCTTAGTCCTGCAGGATCTAGTTTGACTCCCTCTCCTTGTCTTTGTCCTGCAGGATCTAGTTTGACTCCCACTCCTTGTCTTTGTCCTGCAGGATCTAGTTTGACTCCCTCTCCTTGTCTTTGTCCTGCAGGATCTAGTTTGACTCCCTCTCCTTGTCTTTGTCCTGCAGGATCTAGTTTGACTCCCTCTCCTTGTCTTTGTCCTGCAGGATCTAGTTTGACTCCCTCTCCTTGTCTTAGTCCTGCAGGATCTAGTTTGACTCCCTCTCCTTGTCTTTGTCCTGCAGGATCTAGTTTGACTCCCTCTCCTTGTCTTTGTCCTGCAGGATCTAGTTTGACTCCCTCTCCTTGTCTTTGTCCTGCAGGATCTAGTTTGACTCCCTCGCCTTGTCTTTGTCCTGCAGGATATAGTTTGACTCCCTCTACTTGTCTCAGTCCTGCAGGATAGTTTGACTCCCTCTCCTTGTCTTTGTCCTGCAGGATCTAGTTTGACTCCCTCTCCTTGTCTTTGTCCTGCAGGATCTAGTTTGACTCCCTCTCCTTGTCTTTGTCCTGCAGGATCCAGTTGGACACTCGGTTCCCCGTCCTGCAGCACTGAGGACATGCGTCTCCTGCCGGTGGCGTCGCTCTTCATCTGTCTCTGGTTGGTGGAGGGGAGCCGGTGTGACGGCAGCTTTCAGGGCAGCATGGCGGAGCTGCACGGCAGGTTCGCCGTGCGCCTCTACCAGACGCTCACCGAGACGGAGAACAACTCCAACCTGATGGTGTCTCCGGCCAGCGTGTCCTCGTCTCTGGGGCTGCTGCAGCTCGGTGCCAGGGGCAACACGCTGGCTCAGCTGGAGGCCACGTTAGGATACAACGTGAAGGGTAGGAGGCATCAGGGACCACCAGAGTCCATCAGGGATCATCAGGGTCCATCAGGGATTATCAGGGACCTTCAGGGTCCATCATGGACCATCAGGGATCATCAGGGCCCATCAGGGTCCATCAGGGACCTTCAGGGATCATCAGGGACCATCAGGGTCCATCAGGGTCCATCAGGGATCATCAGGGACCTTCAGGGATCATCAGGGACCTTCAGGGTCCATCATGGACCATCAGGGTCCATCAGGGTCCATCAGGGCCCATCAGGGTTCATCAGGGATCATAAGGCAAGGCAAGGCAAGGCAAGTTTATTTGTATAGCACATTTCAACAACAAGGTAATTCAAAGTGCTTCACATAAAACCATTAAAAGCATCAAAACATAAGACAAAAGAAAAGGAGATTTAAAAACAATTAAGAACATTCATTCATAAAACCATTAAAAATCGATGTCTCCCAGAGATCATCTACGCTGCACTCAAACCTCTACACTGCCAATTCTGTCAACCCACACACAAACCACCTATGGATCTTTGTTTTAAGGGTCCATCAGGGTCCATCAGGGTCCATCATGGACCATCAGGGATCATCAGGGTCCATCAGGGCCCATCAGGGTTCATCAGGGATCATAAGGGTCCATCAGGGATCATCAGGGCCCATCAGGGTCCATCAGGGTCCATCAGGGCCCATCAGGGATCATAAGGGATCATCAGGGATCATCAGGGACCTTCAGGGATCATCAGGGACCATCAGGGTCCATCAGGGTCCATCAGGGATCATCAGGGACCTTCAGGGATCATCAGGGACCTTCAGGGTCCATCATGGACCATCAGGGTCCATCAGGGCCCATCAGGGTTCATCAGGGATCATAAGGGTCCATCAGGGTCCATCAGGGTCCATCAGGGACCTTCAGGGATCATCAGGGACCTTCAGGGTCCATCAGGGCCCATCAGGGTTCATCAGGGATCATAAGGCAAGGCAAGGCAAGGCAAGTTTATTTGTATAGCACATTTCAACAACAAGGTAATTCAAAGTGCTTCACATAAAACCATTAAAAGCATCAAAACATAAGACAAAAGAAAAGGAGATTTAAAAACAATTAAGAACATTCATTCATAAAACCATTAAAAATCGATGTCTCCCAGAGATCATCTACGCTACACTCAAACCTCTACACTGCCAATTCTGTCAACCCACACACAAACCACCTATGGATCTTTGTTTTAAGGGTCCATCAGGGTCCATCAGGGTCCATCAGGGTCCATCAGGGCCCATCAGGGCCCATCAGGGATCATAAGGGTCCATCAGGGTCCATCAGGGATCATCAGGGATCATCAGGGACCTTCAGGGATCATCAGGGACCATCAGGGTCCATCAGGGTCCATCAGGGATCATCAGGGACCTTCAGGGTCCATCATGGACCATCAGGGTCCATCAGGGCCCATCAGGGTTCATCAGGGATCATAAGGGTCCATCAGGGTCCATCAGGGTCCATCAGGGACCTTCAGGGATCATCAGGGACCTTCAGGGTCCATCAGGGCCCATCAGGGTTCATCAGGGATCATAAGGGTCCATCAGGGTCCATCATGGACCATCAGGGATCATAAGGGTCCATCAGGGTCCATCATGGACCATCAGGGATCATCAGGGCCCATCAGGGTCCATCAGGGTCCATCAGGGTCCATCAGGGTCCAGCAGAGCTCTGCGGTGTCTGGAGCCATTAAAGCTGCCGTCCTCCACGCCGGCTCTGAGCTCATTAACGCCGCTCGGCCTTGTGGGTCTTGTTGTCCTGGTTAATGTCAGAGATTCATCTCAAACCTGAAGACATGAAACATGAAAAGTGTTTTCAGCTGAACGACGATGAGAAGCAACGCAGAAGTTAGAACCAGTCGCTTCATAAACGACTGAACACGCCGATCCACGAATCAATGAACGACTGATCGTCTCTGAGCCACGCTGTCTTTCATACGTTGTTCTGATGTTTATTATCAATAAATGAGACTAATATGCAAAGAAACACACGTTCAGAGTCACAAGAGCCTCACGAAGGAGAACACATCAGTAAAAGAAGAAAAGAGACGAAACAATAACAATAAATACATACAAATGTACAACATTTAATTGTTAGAATGATTTGATTTTTACATTTGTTTATTTATTTATTTAGTTATATTTTTATTAATATATATTTTAATGACGGAATTCTGTATATTTAAAATAAATGTAATTTATTAATTTTTCTCTCTTGAAAAACAAAAAACAAGGAAAAGAATAAGAAATAAAGGAATAGAAATTAATATATCATTTATTTAAAAAAAAAAAAAAACGTAATAATATAACAAACTAAATATTCTAACAAAAAATAAATAAATAATATATATATATATTTACAGAAATTAATGTGACGACAGTTGAATATGCTCCGAGTTATTCCTTCATATTTCTCACCCGTCCTCCGTGTCTTCCCGTCCTGCAGACGTCCAGGTCCACGACTTCCTGCTTCATTCCCACAGAGACGGCAGCAACAGCAGCCAGGACCCGATGCTGCAGCAGAGCTGCACGCTGTTCGTGCAGAGCGGCGTTCAGCTGCTGAGCGACTTCACGCGGCGCGTGGCGGCATGGACCGACTTCAGCCAACTGAAGCACACGGGACGCACCGCCGGTAAGGGACGCACCGCCGGTACGGGACGCTCCGCCGGTAAGAGACGCACCGCCGGTACGGGACGCTCTGCCGGTAAGAGACGCACCGCCGGTACGGGACGCTCCGCCGGTAAGAGACGCACCGCCGGTAAGAGACGCTCCACCGGTGCGGGACGCGACGCACCGGCGGTACGGGACGCTCTGCCGGTAAGAGACGCACCGCCGGTACGGGACACTCCGCCGCTAAGAGACGCTCCGACGGTAAGAGACGCTCCACCGGTGCGGGACGCGACGCACCGGCGGTACGGGACGCTCCGCCGGTACGGGACGCTCCGCCGGTACGGGACGCGACGCCGGTACGGGACGCGACGCCGGTACGGGACACTCCGCCGCTAAGAGACGCTCCGACGGTAAGAGACGCTCCACCGGTGCGGGACGCGACGCACCGGCGGTACGGGACGCTCCGCCGGTACGGGACGCGACGCCGGTACGGGACACTCCGCCACTAAGAGACGCTCCGACGGTGCGGGACGCGACGCACCGGCGGTACGGGACGCTCCGCCGGTACGGGACGCTCCGCCGGTACGGGACGCGACGCCGGTACGGGACACTCCGCCGCTAAGAGACGCTCCACCGGTGCGGGACGCGACGCACCGGCGGTACGGGACGCTCCGCCGGTACGGGACGCTCCGCCGGTACGGGACGCTCCGCCGGTAAGAGACGCTCCGCCGGTACGGGACGCGACGCACCGCCGGTACGGGACGCGACGCACCGCCGGTACGGGACGCGACGCACCGCCGGTGCGGGACGCGACGCACCGCCGGTGCGGGACGCGACGCTCCGCCGGTACGGGACGCGACGCTCCGCCGGTACGGGACGCGACGCACCGCCAGTACGGGACGCGACGCACCGCCGGTACGGGACGCGACGCACCGCCGGTGCGGGACGCGACGCTCCGCCGGTACGGGACGCTCCGCCGGTGCGGGACGCTCCGCCGGTGCGGGACGCTCCGCCGGTGCGGGACGCTCCGCCGTACAGAAGCTCTTAGCCGCTGAACGCGTAGTGTTCACAGCAAGAGTTGCAGGAAACGTTCACTCGCACGTCTCTGAGGAGCTTCTCTGCCCCCTAGTGGCCACAGAATATCTCCTCATGCAGCTTTAACCTTCCTCATTCTCAGAGCACATGGAGTGTGACGCTCCTCAGATAATATTCAGCATTAAGAGGTAATATTCAGTATGATCAGAGGGAAGTCTGCTCAGCACCAATAAGGGCGATATGAACATGATGGTGCTTGGTGTTAAGCTTTGCTTCTTGAGATCTCAAACATGCAGCTTGTTCTCCCTCGTTAAACGTGTTACCGTCTTTTTATGAACATGCATACGTTCAAAAATAACAGTGTTAGAAGTTAACCAGCTCATAATCCCCCCCCCCCAGAGGAGTCCCTCCAGGCAGGGAGCAGCAGTGGGGACCTGTCGGGCTCCGGTGAGCCCCAGGCCGAGGCCCCCCGGTGGGGCCAGCGGCTGCAGATGGCTCTGGTCAACACTGTGGCCTTCAGGGGCGTCTGGCAGAAACAGTTCTTGTTCAGCAGCACACAGAACCTGCCCTTCATCCTCTCTGACGGGACCGCCGTCAAAGTACCCATGATGCACCAGGCCAGCGAGGTCAGCTTCGGTAAGAGTCGTCTTTCTCTTCGTGAACAACGTGAATAGTTCTCATGGTTTCATATCTTTGTGTTTGTGGTTATCGACGAGGTGAAATGAGTCAGTTTACCTTCAGGAGGATCTGTTCACAGAAATGTAATTTAATATGAATCAACATCTTCTCTTAGTATTTAACGATTAGTACGATTTATTACAAAAACGTTTCTCCTCATTTCTCGTGTCAATTTACAGTCTTTTCAAAATAAACTTCCTTCTTCACAGAAAGCAACTTACTTATGTTTAATAACAGATCTTTGGGTTTAAATAACGACAGAAGTGACAAGAAACCAACAACGACTTGGGTCGGCTGTTGGTTTCTTCGTCAGCGTAGAAGAAGTTGTTTATATCGACAGACGGACAGAGCGGGAGTTCTTCAGGGATTACACTACTTTTCTACGGCAGCCCAGAAAGGACAAAAACCAAACACTTCTGAAACGTAGAGATACGGAGATATCCGCTAGAAACGTGTTTATTTCTGCTAAAGTTGATTTTAACATGGCGCTCTGTGAGGATCGACTCTCTGGGAGCCTCTAGTGGACGTTTGAGGAACTCTCCGTTTAGTCGGCCACAGACACGCTGCTCCTTTAACCGACTCGCTCCCTTCAGGTCAGTTCCGGACGGCGTGGGACCAGCGCTACGCCGTGTTGGAGCTGCCGTACCTGGGCCGGTCCCTCAGCCTGCAGGTGGTGCTGCCCAGCGAGAGGAAGACGCCGCTGTCCTCCCTGGAGGCCCAGCTCAGCGCCCGCCAGCTGGCCTCCTGGGACACGGGCCTCCGCAGAACCAAGATGGACGTCCTCCTACCGAGGTCAAGATCGTGCACCACGGGACAGAAAGTTGTTGTTTATTTTAGACTCTAACGTCATCTTCAGAGGTACAAACTACTTCCTGTCTGCTGTTTGGCAGGTTCAGGATGCAGAACAGGTTCAACCTGAGGTCGGTGCTTCCCGCCATGGGCATCAGCGACGCCTTCGACCCGACGGCGGCGGATTTCACCGGAATATCAGGTCAGAACATTTAGTCCTTTAGATCTGGACCTTCACAAAGATCCAAACTGAATCAGAACCAGAAACGATTTTATTGAAAAGTACACTACGCGTACGAGGCTCAGTGAATGAAGCGTCGAGTTCCTGATTTTGCCGTCGCCATCTTGTTTTAATGCAACCAGTGAACAGGAAGTGACCATATATGGACTGAGGAGTGACGTAGAGACGCCGTACACGTCTCTAGTAGAGACCTGTCAATCACAGGAAGCCCCGCCCTAAAGCATCCCCTGCTTTATGGTCTGTTAGAGACCTGTCAATCACAGTAGCCCCGCCCTAAAGCATCCCCTGCTTTATAGTCTATTAGAGACCTGTCAATCACAGTAGCCCCGCCCTAAAGCATCCCCTGCTTTATGGTCTGTGTGACTCTAAATGGACCATCATGTACTAAATGAACATCATGCTGTATTGAAGAAGACTTGAAACTAGAGATTGAGACATAAACTCATGTTTACAATGTTTACTGAGGGAATAAATCAAGAGAGAAGTAGAGTCATTTTCTATAGACTTCTATACAACCAGAGGAGTCGCCCCCTGGTGGACACTGGAGGGAATGCAGCTTTAACACATGCATGCTGCTCACCGATTGGCTGACAGCTTGTTTCCTCCTGCAGTGAAGGAGAGTCTCTACGTCTCCGACGCTTTCCATGAAGTGAGAATCGACGTCGCAGAAGACGGGACGAAGGCAGCGGCGGCTACAGGTGAGACACGAGAAACAACGAAGAGAAACAGAACAATAACCTCATGACGATGACGATGACCCTGTGTGATGTTCCAGCCATGGTTCTCCTCAAACGATCCAGAGCTCCTGTGTTCAAGGCGGACCGTCCGTTTCTATTCCTGCTGCGACAGACTAACACAGGTGATGATGATATAAGTGTCCCAGCGCAGTCTGATGGGCGCTGCATCACATTACACTACGTTAATATGAACAGAGATCACATGCAACAATAAACACTAACATGTATTATTACATGTAATAAACATTAATGGAGATGTTCAAACGTGCTGGCCAACGATTAATCTCATTGTTATGGCAAAGTTCAATAATGAATTTGAAAGCAGCGCATTGTGCACTTTTATTTTGAAAGTACTGCTCTATGAACAAAGTGCAATAACATTTGGTTTGTAAACACTTTAAAGTGTTAAAATCACAAATATTCATCATGAATCATTTTTCAGGAATTTTAAAATACAATTTGTTTTTAATGTTCTTTATTTCAGGATCCATCTTGTTCATGGGCCGAGTGATGAACCCAACAGAACAAGCAGCACCCTGACGCTGACGCACGGTCACTTCAGGAAGACGGGAATACTTTTGTAAATGTCTGTAAATAAAATTTTATAACATGTTTTTACGCTCAGTATTTTGGTCCTTTACTGGTATGTAGTAGTAGTAGTAGTACTATATAGTATATTAGTGTATTATTGTGTCAATAAAACAGAGTCTCATCTTTACACAACACTTTATTTACACGGCCCTTCACAGTGTAAAATAGAAACTTTATTCATGGAAATACTTACAAAAAGGCCGTTTTCCTGCGAACATTCTTTAAATAAGTAATCTAGAGTTATTTACATCTTTACAGTGTATTCAAAATACTCTTTTGGTAGCCGCCTCTTCACACACAAAGACAAAGTATGGCAGGTCAGGGTCCCCGGCCCAGGAGAGGCTGAATCACAAACACACTTCACCTTCGCCACATTCTGTGTAGATTTGAGAAGATTTTACACAAAAAAGGTTTCTTTAAATTACATTAAATAAACATTCTCAAATGTACACAAGTGCGTTCACGTTACGTGAGGTTTGAGATTCATGGCGGGGGGGTGGAGGGTATTTGGCAGCACGTCGGGACGCGTTGTCACACTTTGGGACATGTTGGGACGCATAGCGACACGTCCCAACATGCGAGGACACGTCGGGACACGAGGACGTCGGTCCATGAACTCTGATTTTTGGGATGACGGTAAAATAACTTTATTGCTGAGTGTGAAGCTGAGAGTTCCTGAGCTGTTTGTTTGACCCAAAGATCACAAAACGTTGATTATTATTTATTTGTTACCGTTCTAAAAGTTCCTCTTCAGTCCGACAGATTAAACACAAGCTGAACTCCTTCAGGAGCTGCGGAGCGCTTCACTTAGTGGAGTGTAGGAAACCCGACTGACCCCAAACGCATCCCTCAGAGGCTCCGCCTCCTCGGAGAAAAGTCGAGAGCAACGAGTCCAAAGATCTGAGAACACAAACCTCCTCTTCCTCCTCCTCATCATCCTCCATCCTCCACAACTGTGTGTGAACCACAGACAGGAAGTCCACCACCAGCGAGTCCGGTTCCCGAGGCGAGCCGGTCTCAGAGTGAGTCCACCACGTGGTTCATGTTGATGGATCTGTTGTGGATCTCCTCCAGGAAGTTCTCCAGCTGCTCGATGAGAACGCGCTTCTTGAACCTGAAGAACAAACGATGAAAACTAAATTTAGATTTTCCCTTCAAAATAAAAGTCCTGCTCCTCTATAAACAGAACCATGACGAGTGGAAGTAGAGAGAACTAGAGCACGTCTTCAGTGCAGAACAACAGTTATGATGTCATCAATCAAAGTTACATTTCTTTGATCATTTAATTGGAAAACAGTAGAATCTATAAATCCACAAGTGTTGATGTCGGGGGGGGCGGGGGGTGGAGGCTCTACGTTTATACAACCTCCAGTGTCTCCTTGTTGTCACGTGACTGTTGGTCTCAGATGAATCAGTCATCAGTTCATAGTTTCACCGAGGAGCTCACACTTTAATGTTTCACACAATCTGGTCAAAGTCGACGCATTATTCTAAATGAGACGAGAGTAAAATGTTGTCGATGAAATATCACCATTTGTTTTCTTTTCTTTTTTTGACGCTCACAGATGATGTGTTCAAGGACAGTTGGAAAGTGGAAAATCTGACCATAATTACGTTTTTTACGGTGTCGTTTTTAGGGCTGTGCAAAAATATCGATATAGCCGACTATCGCAATATATTTTTGACAATAGTGGATCAAAAACCGAAGTTGTTTTTTCAGCTCTATTTGTACATTTTCATAAAAAAAAACTATACATCGTACCGTGCACACATCGTACCGTGCACACATCGTACCGTGCACACATCGTACCGTGCACACATCGTAGCTGAAGACGGGGACGGGGCCGCGTTAGGTGAGACAGGTAGAACGCCGGCACAGAGACAGGTAGAACGCCGGCACAGAGACAGGTAGAACGCCGGCACAGAGACAGGTAGAACGCCGGCACAGAGACAGGTAGAACGCCGGCACAGAGACAGGTAGAACGCCGGCACAGAGACAGGTAGCACATCTGTACCTGGCCGCCTCTTTGATGACGTTCTGGAGGAAGATGAGTCGGGTATCCAGAGTGCCCTGGATCTGCTTCAGGAGGAGGAAGATCTTCTCGTAGTCTGGAACAGAAACACAAACATTTATTTCTGCAGTCAAACACACTGCTCTGTTCTGATTGGTCGGCCTCCGTCTTTAGTTTGTCTTATCGTAGGTGAGTATTTATCATTCTGTTCATGAAAGTCTACTCCGCATCGACTCGGTGTGTAATCTGGTTGTTTGTTGTGAACGCAGCCTCGTAGTTTTAAACGTCGTTCTGAGTTATTTTCTTGCAAAGGTTTGACTTTAGAATCTCAGACTATTCTAGTTCTTGTAAAGTTACAACTTTAAGCGAGTAACGTTAGCAGACCGCTAACGGCTAACCTTAGCTACACTATGATGCCTTCAGGCTCTGCTCAGTGAACCTTCATAACTTGTTCTATAAGCACATTATTATACTTCATTAAAACTGTTTATATGAAGATAAAAACACCATAATTACTAAAACAAAGTAACAAACTAAAAGTGAGTAATGGTCTCTAGTCGTTAATAACACGTTAATAACACGTTAATGTTAAACCTAAACCACTATTCAGACTTTAAATCTCCTGTAGGCCAGATGAAGTTCTGGTTCTGGTTCCAGCCTGACGTACGTCTGCCGGGCTTCCTGATCTCCTTGTTGATGAGAGTCCTCAGCTCGTTGTTGACCTTCGTCGTCTCCATGTGGATGTGTTTCTTCAGAGCTGAAGGAGACAGGTATCGAGGAGGCTGCTCGTCCAGCAGCACCAGCTCCGCTCCGTCCTCCTCGCTGTCCGCCGCCGCCAGCTCGCCCAACCGTGGACCCCCGTCCTCCTCGTCCACATCGTCCTCTTCCTCTTCTTCTTCTTCCTCACCGTGCTGGAGGTCGTCTGCGACCTCCTGGTCCTCCTGGTCCTCCTCGTCCTCCTGGTCGTCGGCGGGCAGCGAGGAAAGCTCCCCCTCTGAGTCTGAGCCCCCGTCTGAGCTGTAGTGGTTCTGGGTCAGGTGGTTCAGGATCAGGTCTGGTTCAGGTGCTTCGTCAGTCAGGTCCACGTCTGCAGGGTCAGAGATTTCAAGACTTTTCAGGACACGATGGGACAAGTTGGAACAGAAGTATCTTCACCTCCCTGAAGACTGATTTAAACATCTACAATCTTTATAGTGGTCAGGTGTGTGTGTGTCTCTACCTGTTGGTCAGGTGTGTGTGTGTGTGTATCTACCTGTTGGTCAGGTGTGTGTGTGTGTGTGTGTGTGTGTGTCTCTACCTGTTGGTCAGGTGTGTGTGTGTGTGTGTGTGTGTCTCTACCTGTTGGTCAGGTGTGTGTGTGTGTGTGTGTGTGTGTCTCTACCTGTTGGTCAGGTGTGTGTGTGTGTATCTACCTGTTGGTCAGGTGTGTATGTGTGTGTGTGTGTGTGTGTCTCTACCTGTTGGTCAGGTGTGTGTGTGTGTGTCTCTACCTGTTGGTCAGGTGTGTGTGTGTGTGTCTCTACCTGTTGGTCAGGTGTGTGTGTGTATCTACCTGTTGGTCAGGTGTGTCTCTACCTGTTGGTCAGGTGTGTGTGTGTGTGTGTGTGTGTGTGTGTCTCTACCTGTTGGTCAGGTGTGTGTGTGTGTCTCTACCTGTTGGTCAGGTGTGTGTGTGTGTGTGTGTGTGTGTCTCTACCTGTTGGTCAGGTGTGTGTGTGTGTGTGTCTCTACCTGTTGGTCAGGTGTGTGTGTGTGTGTGTGTCTCTACCTGTTGGTCAGGTGTGTGTGTGTGTGTGTGTGTCTACCTGTTGGTCAGGTGTGTGTGTGTGTGTGTGTCTACCTGTTGGTCAGGTGTGTGTGTGTGTGTGTGTCTACCTGTTGGTCAGGTGTGTGTGTGTGTGTCTACCTGTTGGTCAGGTGTGTGTGTGTGTATCTACCTGTTGGTCAAGTGTGTGTGTGTGTGTGTGTGTCTCTACCTGTTGGTCAGGTGTGTGTGTGTGTGTGTGTCTCTACCTGTTGGTCAGGTGTGTGTGTGTGTGTCTCTACCTGTTGGTCAGGTGTGTGTGTGTGTGTGTGTGTGTGTCTCTACCTGTTGGTCAGGTGTGTGTGTGTGTCTCTACCTGTTGGTCAGGTGTGTGGGTGTGTGTGTGTGTGTGTCTCTACCTGTTGGTCAGGTGTGTGTGTGTGTCTCTACCTGTTGGTCAGGTGTGTGTGTGTGTGTGTGTCTACCTGTTGGTCAGGTGTGTGTGTGTGTGTATCTACCTGTTGGTCAAGTGTGTGTGTGTGTGTATCTACCTGTTGGTCAAGTGTGTGTGTGTGTGTGTGTATCTACCTGTTGGTCAAGTGTGTGTGTGTGTGTGTGTGTCTCTACCTGTTGGTCAGGTGTGTGTGTGTGTGTGTCTCTACCTGTTGGTCAGGTGTGTGTGTGTGTGTGTGTGTGTCTCTACCTGTTGGTCAGGTGTGTGTGTGTGTGTGTCTCTACCTGTTGGTCAGGTGTGTGTGTGTGTGTGTCTCTACCTGTTGGTCAGGTGTGTGTGTGTGTGTGTGTGTGTGTGTGTGTGTGTCTCTACCTGTTGGTCAGGTGTGTGTGTGTGTCTCTACCTGTTGGTCAGGTGTGTGTGTGTGTGTGTCTCTACCTGTTGGTCAGGTGTGTGTGTGTGTGTGTCTCTACCTGTTGGTCAGGTGTGTGTGTGTGTCTCTACCTGTTGGTCGGGGGCTGGCGGGCGGCGTGACCGGGGGGGTGTAGGCCCGTCCCAGACGGAGCAGAGGGGACATGCAGCGCCGCCTCTTGGGCCCCCCCCCCGTCATGTTGCTGCTGTCTCCGGGTCGCTTCCCTTTGTTCTGAGGACCAGTCACGAACTCGTCCGCCTCGTCGATCATCATGCCCTGAGAGGGAAGAAAGGGTTAATCAAGAACGGTGGTTCTGGTTCCACGGTGAAAAGAGGACCAGGGGGTGCCGGTCGTTACCTTCTTGTCGAGCTTGAACGGGTTTCCGAACGTGTGCAGACGTTTGGGCTGCTCGGGGTCGGCGTCTCGGAGAGGCTGAGGAGCAGCTTTCAGGAAGTCCTGGTAGTTCCCCATCTGGGCTATCGGGACGCTGTGGAGCTGGTCTGGACCGGAGACAGGAGACGAGTTTACATGCTCTGTGTTAACGATAAGGTGCAACACCTGCTCCGAACCAGTAGGGGGCAGCAGAGAGAGACCTTTGCACTGGCTAAATGAGAGCTAACCGCTAACTGAAGGTCCGCCTGCTGAAGGCCGTTTCTGCCACTTTGGATTTAATCCAGTAAACAAACTATCAATGGATGTATTACTGTGTTATTATTGACTCTACTTCCTGGTCCTCATGTTGGATTAACTGGACGCTGCAGTGACTCTGTCGCCTCCTCAGGTTACAAGTGGTACTACAGGACAGGACGGACTGAGGCTAGCTGGTTAGCATGCTAACTTCTGTAGATATCCGACGGTGGGTTTGAGAAACAGATTTATAAAATGGATTGTTAATAAACGTATTCATTATATTACATAAAATAATACAAGGATAGACTGATCTATACTAAAAAGGTAGCGCGGTACCCCTATGTTAAAAACGATTTTGCATATTTTTAGTATCGATACTTCATTAAAATAGACTCGATCAGAGCGCACTGGCTGCTCCGCTCCCTGTCATGTGCCTGCAGGTATTGACTGCAAGGGGGCGGGGCTACCCAGCGCTGACTCACAGCAGCGATCACAGGGGAGACATGCATCAAGGTCCGTGTACGCTTTGATAGTCTGTTTTACCGTTCAGTCGAAAAAACGACAATACGGAAATACCATGGTATTCTCGTTTTTCGTTTCAAACCAAAAACGGAAATGGAGGTCCGTGTACGGTCCCCACTGACCTACAGAGACCCGTCTGTGAAACGTGTTCCACAGCCACAGACCAAGTGAGGCAACACGGCAAAGCACCTTTCAGACAGACACCCCGAAGAGTTCAAAGAACGACGGGTCAGCACATGTGATGATAAACATGAACACCCCAAGCTCACCATAGACCGCTAACACGAGGAGCCTCAGCCTCGTCCGACAACAAGCCGATATGATGATGAGCTCACAATGCACACAAACGTGCACTAAATGAAACAATTCATGCAAAATGGCTCCATGCTGGTGGAGCTTCAGCTAATTATTTTTAGTTCAGGAAAAATAATTATTCCATGAATTAAGATAAAACATGAAGTGAAAACATCAAACTCACTATGCAGTAAATGAAGCATTGTCCCCCCCCCCACTCCCACAGACAGTCAGACAGATGGCAGCAGAGCAGCAGCGATCACGGCACCATGTAGTTTATTAATATCTCGCTGTTGGCTAATACTGATATTAATGACATTTGTTAAGTGTCCAAAAAGCTGGGCAGGAACAAGCTGGTAAAAAAGGGAAGCGTACAGATGTTTTATTTATTATTAGTTTAGATAAATATACCAGCATCGTATCGTATTTGTGGTATTGTAAGTATCGGTATCGTGATACTTATGGCAGGTATCGTATCCAAGTCATCATTTTGCTATTGTGGCAACCCTAGTGTGTGCATATTCTATTTATTTCACTCTAACCTGTGAAGTTTGTGTTTATTGTGACATCATCTATTGTTTGTTTCTACCATGTAAAGTGTCTTTGAGTACCTTTTACAGCCCCTTACTGATTCAAATGTATTATTATTATTAAATGTTCTTGTTTTAGAACAATCCATTTATTCAGAGTTGTATTTAATTCATTTTAATGTGATTTAGTTGCATTATTCTCTTGTTTTCATCTCGTCAATCATTTGCTAGAACATTTTTGAACTACGTTTAAATTTGTGTGAAACCTGTTTGATTGATGAGTCCTGCCCCCTGATTGATTGATTGATGAGTCCTGCCCCCTGATTGATTGATTGATGAGTCCTGCCCCCTGATTGATTGATTGATGAGTCCTGCCCCCTGATTGATTGATTGATTGATGAGTCCTGACTCTGATGAATATCTATGGCAGTGTTAAACTGACCTGAGTCCTGCCCCCTGAGACCACAGACGCCCGTGATGAGCAGGTTCCTCCTCATCCGGCTCAGCTGGTCCAGCAGGTGGCTTCGTGGGATGTCGTACGGGTTCCTGAAGCTCTGAGGCTTCAGACCCTGATGACGACACACATATAAACATATAAAATATAAAACAGGTGAAAGGTTAGAGTGGGCTAGGAGAGACGCTACTGTTTGAATACTTGGGTTTGATTGGGTTGAAGTCACATGACAGATAAATCAAAGCTGTCCTGCTGAAACATCTCCGGTTGTTGGACCCGCCCGCCTCCACCTCCATAACTATGCTCAACTTATTGCACATTACATCTCTGAACCCTGATTGAGAGCAGACCTGCTGTCGGGAACATGAATACCAACAATAACCTCGGTGTCACCTTGTTGAGCAGCGCCAGCTGGAAGCCCGTGAACTCTTTGGGGTTGAGCTCCATCGGAGGAGTCGGAGCGTCTGCAGAGAGACTCTGCAGCCTCTGGAGGAGGAACCCTCTCCGCTGGGCCTGAGACACGCCTCCTCCTCCTCGCCATCGCACCTTGATGCCGGCCTCCGGCGGCTGCTTCTTACCGATCAGAGCGATCAGCCGGTCGTACTCCATCTTTGACTGCAACGAGAGGAGATCATTCATGTCTGTTAAGGAACAAAATGGCGATTGAGAGAATATTTGCAGTATTAAGTATTTCCTGCTGCTGCAGCTTCACATTAAAAGCATTGAACTGACTTTTATTGTGAAGTAATCACAGGTGAAGCGTTTCCAGACTGGAGCAGCATAAAATCACAGAACGATGGAATAAGACCAGGTACTGCCTGACGTCTTGATCAATGAATAGTAGGTTCTGCTGCCTCCAGTATTCTGAGAACATTAAACCAGTAAACCTGAAGCATGACATTAGATTCATCTCGTCTTTACTAAAGCAGTTACAGCCACACGACGACGCTTCCCTTTTAAAGCGCGTCTCTTTTACTACAGTCTCTCCGATTGGTCAGCGCTCCATCACGCGACCCTTTCCAGCCTCGACCAGCAGCTTAATTAAACAGGGAATCAATCTCAGGCGTCACTGAGCTATAAAACAAAAACGTCGTAGTGAGGGAGTCCTCAGTAAAAACAACAACATGACCATAGTTCATACTTGAATGACGGAGCTCACAGACATCTCATCACTTATTATGAGACAGAATCGCCTCACGAGGAGCATGTCTGTGATAGAGAGACTTGTTTTTAGTTTCTAAACATTCTGAATTGGCTCTTTATGACACAACACTTCATAAAACTAGTAATTACTACTAATTATATGCAGAAAGCATAAATATTACATTTTACTTCAAGAAAGCATATTTGTACTTGTTCCATTGGCAGATTTCATAACTTATCACAAGTAAAAACACCTTGTAGTCAGTTTATTTTAAATATTTAGTTTGTTTTCCAGTGCATGAGTCTTTCCTGTGATTAGAGCCCAGCAGGTAGCTGCTCACCTGCTGGCTGAGCTTCTTCAGGTAGGACACCACGCTGTAGCTCAGGCCGTACTCCATGTTGTCGGCCAGCAGGTTTGGTGCTCCCATGATCCTCAGCGCCTTCCTCAGCGACTGGACAGAAGAACAGGAAGTAAAGATCAGCGCTTTCATGTACCGATGGACAAATTCATTGAAATTAAAAAGAGAAGAAGTCTGACCCCGATGTAATACGGAGGCATCGTCTTCAGGTAGTTCTCAAAGGACTGACGCCATTTGATGGTCGGCTTGAACTTGTGCACTTTGATCAAGTCGTCTGCAAGAAAAAAACAATTAAACGTGTCGTTTAAATAAGTTATAACACACAACACAAAAAGCATAACATGAACTCAAAGTACTTCTTTTTACTCCGTCTGTATATACTGGTATATTTAATATTCTTCTTTACTGTCAATCCCGTGCAATATCCAATAAGTTTAAGTATTATCTTACATTTTACCTCCGTCTGTATATACTGGTATATTTTGTATTCTTCTTTACTGTCATATTTTCTATTACTGTTTAGTTTATTTATACTACTTGATTTTTTATCTTCATTTCATTTTATTACTTGTGAGCGATGCTGCTGTAATCCTGTAATTTCCCCACTGAGGGACTAATAAAGGATTATCTTATCTTATCTTATCTCTTCTCTATAGATTAGTGGTGTAACGGATTAATGACAGTAACGTTAACCATCAGAGTGTAAATAAAGTTTAACATTAACCATCACAGTGTAAATAAAGTTTAACGTTAACCATCACAGTGTAAATAAAGTTTAACGTTAACCATCACAGTGTGAATAAAGTTTAACGTTAAACTTTATTCACACTGTGATGGTTAACGTTAAACTTTATTTACACTGTGATGGTTAACGTTAAACTTTATTTACACTCTGATGGTTAACGTTAAACTTTATTTACACTCTGATGGTTAACGTTAACCATCAGAGTGCCATTGTCGGAATGCTTAACAGCATTCCAACAATTATGAGCTGTTTAACTTCATAACACGAGCTATAAGCACATTACTATACTTCAGTAAAGATAATAATGACTCGATTTTAGGTCCTTCCCACACGGTGACAGACAGTCCTGGGTCTGCTGGTCTTACCCAGCAGAGGCAGCAGGACGGGGTAGTTGTATGGCATCACAAACAGGTTGACACAGTTCAGAGCCGTACTGGCCTTCAGGTAGCCGAAGGGTTGGCCCAGGTCGCTGTATTTGGCACTGTTACACACAAACACCTGAAACAGAGACGGAGATGAACGCAAACACACGACACAGAACATTATTAACCGTCTCCATTAGCTGCTCTGCACTTTAAAACATGATGTTCAGCTAAACTCCGGCTAAGTGGGAATGTGCATTTATTACTGTAATAATGGACATACAGCAAGAAACAAAACATGGAGGGAAAACTTTCCTATTAGTTGATTACTAGCGGGGCAAATAAATGTAAAGTTTGATCTGAATTCAGCCGAGGAAAGATCCCGAAACCTAAAGCTCTTCCATCCTGAAGGGGCTTTCTGGCAGAGCTGAACTTCTCCCATGAGCGTTCATCTTCTGAACCAGTGTAGCATTAAAGCATGGTGGAATTAACTCGCTAGCTAGCCAACCACAAAATATGTGAAATGTAACAACTTCATCCACACCATAGACTCTTGTCACAGTGTTGTGATTGGTGGATTATAGGACAGCGATAGTAGCCAGTAACAGCCAATCACAGCACAGTAGGCGGGACTAGACGGGACACTTTTGGGGACAAACATTTGTTGTGATTTAATCAGGAGACAAACCTCCGGGTCTGTAAAGTGAAGTCAAAGCTTCATGTGTTGAAGCTGCATTCTCTCTAGTGTCCACCAGGGGGCGACTCCTCTGGTTGTATAGAAGTCTATAGAAAATGACTCTACTTCTCTCTTGATTTATTCCCTCAGTAAACATTGTAAACATGAGTTTATGTCTCAATCTCTAGTTTCAAGTCTTCTTCAATACAGCATGATGTTCATTTAGTACATGATGGTCCATTTAGAGTCACACAGACCATAAAGCAGGGGATGCTTTAGGGCGGGGCTACACGCTGATTGACAGGTCTCTACCAGAGACTTATAACGGCGTATCTATGTCACTCCTCCTCTGTCCATATATGGTCACTTCCTGTTGACTGGTTGCAAAACAACATGGCGACGGCCAAAATCCAATCTCTCCATCAACTCACCACAGATGTGGAACTTCTTAGAATTAAATACCCATAGAACCACCAGGTTCAAAGGTTAGAGACCTTATAGATTGATGTATTTGGAGGCGGGTCTTTACCTGCCAGCAGGTGTGCGGTGACTTCCTCTCCAGAATGTACTGTGTGAGAGGCGACGGCTCCAGCTCGTACTTGTCAAAGGGAACCTTGTCGATGACCATCGGCTCGGCGTCCAGACAGGAGAACCGGACGTGTGGGTGGGCTGAGCGGGGGGGCTGGGGGGGGGGCACAGGTAAACGCTGTTATAGTCCATAATAACATCACAGTTACATTCTGTGTATATTTGATCTCACGTGTGAACTTTTATTATTTACCTCATATATTTATTTATATATAAATATATTTATTTACAGCTAATATTTTATAACATTAAATGTATCACATGTAATGTTATTAAATTATATTACTGTGGTTTTTGTTAACGATATAAAACAAGTTTTGTAGAACTTTTCAAACATCGATTTGACTGTTTATTTAAAATACATTGGAAACATGTTGGAACCATTTAGGTGCAGGATCAAACCATTTTCTTACCAGCGTGGGGGAGTTCTGGTCCGGCCAGAAGGCCTCTGGGATCGGCCAGTGCCCGATGGGGACCCCGGTTTTGGGGTTGGGTCGTACGTAGATCAGCTTGTGACAACAGTGCCAAGTCTGCGGACCGGCCTTCAGCACCTCGGCTGGAGCGTCTGGACAGACAGACGGGAGACAAGAAGGTGTTTGTGAGGTATGAAACACAACAGAGAAGAAGGTGGAGGTTTCAACAGAGACATCAAACCAGAAGTCTCTCACCCTCTAGAGGAGGAGGATCAGGTCCAGTCTTCTCAAAGTTTATCACCACTCCACTCTGGATCTTCTGCACCAGAGACTCCAGACACTGATTCAACATCCGCTGAGAGAAAACGCTGTAAGAACGTCCTGCAACACACCGACACAAGTTATTAGAAACAGAAATAAAGTTCTACCGACGATGGTTCTCCTCCAACATTCAGTAGAACATGTGTTCCTAGTCTCTGATCATGTTTCATTGTAAATAACCAATCAGTGTTTAAAGCGACAGGAGGAGAGCTAGTAACGTTAGCAGCACCGCTAACGGCTAACCAACAGGAGGAGAGCTAGTAACATTAGCAGCACCGCTAACGGCTAACCAACAGGAGGAGAGCTAGTAACATTAGCAGCACCGCTAACGACTAACCAACAGGAGGAGAGCTAGTAACGTTAGCAGCACCGCTAACTGGCTAACCAAGAGGAGGAGAGCTAGTAACGTTAGCAGCACCGCTAACGGCTAACCAACAGGAGGAGAGCTACTAACGTTAGCAGCACCGCTAACAGCTAACCAACAGGAGGAGAGCTACTAACGTTAGCAGCACCGCTAACAGCTAACCAACAGGAGGAGAGCTAGTAGCCGAGTCCTGACGTGTTCAGTGACAATAGATGGCTCAGTCGTGACGTAGAGATGCCGTACGCGTCTCTCGTATTACTGGAATACAGTGGAAAAATGTGTAAAAGTTGCCCGATAAGAAATATTACGATCATAGACTGTTAATATAAAGTGGACGTGGTCATGGTGACGTCACACATTGGTTTGCGTGACGCCTCGAGGTCTGCAATTTCGCCGTCGCCATGTTGTTGTTTTTCTGCAACCAGTGAACAGGAAGTGACCATATCTGGACTGAGGAGGAGACGTAGAGACGGCGTATACGTCTCTGGTAGAGACCTGTCAATCACAGTAGCCCCGCCCTAAAGCATCCCCTGCTTTATGGTCTATTAGAGACTGTTTACTGAGGTAATAAATCAAGAGAGAAGTAGAGTCATTTTCTATAGACTTCTATACAACCAGAGGAGTCGCCCCCTGGTGGCCACTAGAGAGAATGCAGCTTTAACACGTGACGCTTTGGCTTCACTTTAAAGAACTGGAGGTTGTCTCCTGACTGAACTCCATCTTGTTCTCGGTCCACTTACCTCCGGTGACCTCACACATGGGGGTGATCGGAGAGTCGTCCGGTGGGACCCCCCCGAGCGGCTCTGGCTCCACCGAGGCGTTGCCGGTGATTCGCAGCACCAGAGCGAACAGACGCTGGTCCCAGCGGAACGGTTCCTTAGTCAGCTCGCTGCCCGGCAGAGGCGTGGTTAGAGGAAGGTGGAGCTGGAGAGGAAGAAGAGGACAAAGAGGAGGAAGAGGACAAAGAGGACGAAGAGGAGGAAGAGGACAAAGAGGTAAACGACTAAATGAAGCGTCAGAGACAAACACAGAGGACGAGGTCGCTCTACTGTTAATGATAACTAGTGGATTTAAAGTGAAACTAAAAGTACTTTATTACATGTATTATTAAACTACAGGTCACGTTCACTGAACACTGCTTTGTGTTTAGCTCCGTTAGCTGGAGTCATATACATATAGAGTCAATACGTTGTATACGGCTGCCTCCATCTGTCAGTGTTATTGTGTAACTTTGGTGTTTTAAAGTGTCAGATTCACTAAAGTCTGGATGGAGGAGCAGCAGAGCAGCAGCTCCTGTGTTCTGAGAGGTTAAACCTGTTTATATGGAGTCTGGTGTGTTTGTAGAGATCAGAGATGAACTGCAGATCATAACTATTAAAAGAACGTTGTTGTCCTGTGATCATGGTTCAAAGGTTTGATGAAGTTACCTCGTCCTGGACTCCTCCCCCGCTGGTCAGCTTGTTCCCGTCTGTGATGGTGATGATGATGGCTGGTTCGAGGAAGAAGGGATTCCTTCCCTGTGAAGAGAGAAAATAAGACTTTAATTAATATAAAATACAAGCAATGAGCATTAGAATGAAGATTTAGCAGTAAGTAACAAGATAATGTGACTTTATATTGACTATTTTAAAGCTTAGTTTATGGTCGCAGTAGTGAATAAAAACACTATTTACACGTCCGAGGATAACACAAAGAACATTGGCTCACTTTGAGTTATTTAGAAACAGGAAGTGTTAAACATCTACATTATAGTAAATATGTATCAGTCAAATCAAAGAGTTTACAGGATATTCTATATAACGCATGTAATACGTGACTTCTTTCTTTACAGGGTTTGTATGAAGGTAATAAAGTAGTTCATGAACATGAGATGAGTTTATAGATGATAGTATTTATAATAAATAACATTACATATAAATATCATAGTATTTATAATATATAACATTAAATAAAAATAGTATTTATAATATATAACATTAAATATAAATATCATAGTATTTATAATATATAACATTAAATAAAAATATCATAGTATTTATAATATATAAGATTAAATATAAATATAGTATTTATAATATATAACATTAAATAAAAATATCATAGTATTTATAATATATAAGATTAAATATAAATATAGTATTTATAATGTATAAGATTAAATATAAATATAGTATTTATAACATATAACAATAAATATATAGTATTTATAATATATAAGATTAAATATAACCATATATAGTATTTATGATATATAACATTAAATATAAATATATATATAGTATTTGATATATAACATTAAATATAACTATCATAGTATTTATGATATACAACATTAAATATATATAGTATTTATGATATATAACATTAAATACTATCATAGTATTTCTAATATATAACATTAAATATGAATATATATAGTATTTATGATATATAACATTAAATATAAATATAGTATTTATAATATATAACATTAAATATAAATATAGTATTCATGATATATAACGTTAAATATAAATATAGTATTTATGATATATAACATTAAATATAAATATATTGTATTTATGATATACAACATTAAATATAAATATAGTATTTATGATATACAACATTAAATATAAATATGGTATTTATGATGTACAACATTAAATATAAATATAGTATTTATAACATATAACAATAAATATATAGTATTTATAATATATAAGATTAAATATAACTATATATAGTATTTATGATATATAACATTAAATATAAATATATATATAGTATTTGATATATAACATTAAATATAACTATCATAGTATTTATGATATACAACATTAAATATATATAGTATTTATGATATATAACATTAAATACTATCATAGTATTTCTAATATATAACATTAAATATGAATATATATAGTATTTATGATATATAACATTAAATATAAATATAGTATTTATCATATATAACATTAAATATAAATATAGTATTCATGATATATAACGTTAAATATAAATATAGTATTTATGATATATAACATTAAATATAAATATATTGTATTTATGATATACAACATTAAATATAAATATAGTATTTATGATATACAACATTAAATATAAATATGGTATTTATGATATACAACATTAAATATAAATATAGTATTTATAACATATAACAATAAATATATAGTATTTATAATATATAAGATTAAATATAACTATATATAGTATTTATGATATATAACATTAAATATAAATATATATATAGTATTTGATATATAACATTAAATATAACTATCATAGTATTTATGATATACAACATTAAATATATATAGTATTTATGATATATAACATTAAATACTATCATAGTATTTCTAATATATAACATTAAATATGAATATATATAGTATTTATGATATATAACATTAAATATAAATATAGTATTTATCATATATAACATTAAATATAAATATAGTATTCATGATATATAACGTTAAATATAAATATAGTATTTATGATATATAACATTAAATATAAATATATTGTATTTATGATATACAACATTAAATATAAATATAGTATTTATGATATACAACATTAAATATAAATATGGTATTTATGATATACAACATTAAATATAGTATTTATGATATATAACATTAAATATATAGTATTTATGATATATAACACTAAATATAAATATATTGTATTTATGATAGAACATTAAATATAAATATATAGTATTTATGATATATAACGTTAAATATAAATATATAGTATTTATGATATACAACACTAAATATAATTATAGTAGGACACTAGCAGAGCCGTGATCTTATATCCAAGTTAAATAGACTTCATTCATGCCGTGTGAATAAGATATAATGTAATATTATTATTTTCTCTTTACATGTTAACGTTATAAATGATGATGATGAGGTGTTTTGTTCATTTACTGTTGGTGTGATCACATGACTGAGTGTGTGAGGGGCCAGTGTGGTTGATGCTTGGGGACCATGGGGGGGGGGGGGGGGGGGGGGGGGTCATATAGCTCCTCATCACCTGCTCTTCCTCCCTACGTACCTGTCCATAGTTGTCGATCCCCGTCACTAATCTATTGAGGTTCAGCAGATCAAAGGCCGTCCTCAGAGACGTGCCGATGGACGTCAGACCGGCTGCATGAAGGTTCCTCAGCTCAGTCATGAAGGTGGCGTGACTCTCCTTCCACCCGGCCTGAGAGAGACATGTTGGTTACCAGAGAGACAGAGACAGAGAGAGACATGTTGGTTACCAGAGGCACACACACACACACACACACACACACACACACACACACACACACACACACACACACACACACACACACACACACACACACACACACACACACACACACACACACACACACTTTGGCAATACTGTTTTTAAACTTTCATGCCAATAAAGCAAATTGAATTGAGAGACATTTGTGTCCTCAGAAATTCCTCTGATACACATTGAAATCTCCACAGGGTGGGGGTGGGTTAAGATAGGTTTAGGGTTGGTTAGAATGGGGTGGGTTGGGTTAGGTTTAGGATGGGGTGGGTTAGGATGGGGTAGGTTATGGTAGGGTGGGTTTGGTTAGGATGGGTTTAGGATGGGTGGGTTAGGATGGGGTGGGTTATGGTAGGGTGGGTTTGGTTAGGATGGGTTTAGGATGGGTGGGTTAGGGTAGGGTGGGTTTGGTTAGGATGGGTTTAGGATGGGTGGGTTAGGATGGGGTGGGTTATGGTAGGGTGGGTTTGGTTAGGATGGGTTTAGGATGGGTGGGTTAGGGTAGGGTGGGTTTGGTTAGGATGGGTTTAGGATGGGTGGGTTAGGATGGGGTGGGTTATGGTAGGGTGGGTTTGGTTAGGATGGGGTGGGTTATGGTAGGGTGGGTTTGGTTAGGATGGGTTTAGGATGGGTGGGTTAGGGTAGGGTGGGTTTGGTTAGGATGGGTTTAGGATGGGTGGGTTAGGATGGGGTGGGTTATGGTAGGGTGGGTTTGGTTAGGATGGGTTTAGGATGGGGTGGGTTAGGATGGGGTAGGTTATGGTAGGGTGGGTTTGGTTAGGATGGGTTTAGGATGGGTGGGTTAGGATGGGGTGGGTTATGGTAGGGTGGGTTTGGTTAGGATGGGTTTAGGATGGGTGGGTTAGGGTAGGGTGGGTTTGGTTAGGATGGGTTTAGGATGGGTGGGTTAGGATGGGGTGGGTTATGGTAGGGTGGGTTTGGTTAGGATGGGTGGGTTAGGGTAGGGTGGGTTTGGTTAGGATGGGTTTAGGATGGGTGGGTTAGGATGGGGTGGGTTATGGTAGGGTGGGTTTGGTTAGGATGGGTTTAGGATGGGGTGGGTTAGGATGGGGTAGGTTATGGTAGGGTGGGTTTGGTTAGGATGGGTTTAGGATGGGTGGGTTAGGATGGGGTGGGTTTGGTTAGGATGGGTTTAGGATGGGTGGGTTAGGATGGGGTAGGTTATGGTAGGGTGGGTTTGGTTAGGATGGGTTATGGTAGGGTGGGTTTGGTTAGGATGGGTTAGGTTGGGTTTAGGATGGGGTGGGTTATGGTAGGGTTAGGATAGGTTTAGGGTTGGTTAGGGTAGGTTGGGTTAGGTTGGGGTTAGGATGGGGTGGGTTATGGTAGGGTTAGGATAGGTTTAGGGTTGGTTAGGATGGGGTGGGTTAGGGTAGGTTGGGGTTAGGATGGGGTGGGTTATGGTAGGGTTAGGATAGGTTTAGGGTTGGTTAGGATGGGGTGGGTTAGGATATGTTTGGGTCGGATGGGTTAAGTTTAGGATGGGGTGGGTTATGGTAGGGTTAGGATGAACCGTTATCTCACTAGAGCTTCACTTCCTGTCTGTGTGGCAACACTCCAGACAAGACCTGATACTAACAGCTGTTGCTGCAACCGGCAACTTACAAAGCAACTTGATCTAGTTTTTATATTTTAGTAGACAAATGTATAAAACATATGTGGTGAGAACAGAATTATGACCTAATAAAATATAATAAATAAAGAGTCTTCCAAACGCATTTTTTTATTTATATATATATATCTCTGTTTATTCATTTTAAATCTTGTTTATATTGCTTTATTTATATTTCAGCCCTTATATTATTTAAACTTGCACTAATTTATGTTTCATTTAGTTTCTACTCGAGTGATTTTTTTTTATATATATATATATATATATATATACACACACACACACACACACACACATACATACATATATACACACTTTTTTAATATGTAAACTATTCTCTGATGAATATATTAAACTTTAGTAAAGACACTGTCACCCTCCTCCTCCTCGCTCTATAAATAACACCCAGAGTTCCTTGCGGCTTCACACTGAAACAAAATGTCGGCCATATTTAAAAAAAAAAAAGGGGGGTATGAACAGTTCCTCCTGGAGAGATCTATTTCTTGGGTTTGTTTCCTTCCTCTCTACACAATAATGTAATGTGGTGATCAGGGAGGTTGTGGGCTCTTTTAAAAAGCAAAGACTCGAGAGAAAAAAAAAACCCAAGAAAAACTCTACCTTTATCCCGAACGGAACGTCTTCAAAATTGACCAACATGTACCGGTCTCCTCGGCTGGCCGGATCTCTGCCTCTGAGCTGTGGAGACAGTAGACAGTTATTTACCCACAAATCATCGGTTCGAGGTCGGCGGCGGAAGGATATTAAGTAGTCTCTTACGGTATACCTTCATAAAAGTCTCAACCGCGCCTTTTGCTACGTCCAGAAAGGTAGTGCCCAGATGGGTGCGCTGGTTCATAGACGCGGACGTGTCTATCAGGAAAAGTAACACGGGCATTGTGGTGGTAACGACACGTTCTGCATGACACAAAAAACACACACAAAAAATCTTTTGTTCTCCTTCCGCCTCTCTGTGTGTCTCCTAGCCGTATCACCCCCTCTCTCTCAGCTAGCTAGTTAGCTCAAAGCTAGCTAGCTAGCATTAGCTCGCTAACTGTCTCTCACACATTCTTTTCCACAAAAAAAGAAGAAAAGTGTAAAGAATAGTGAGTGTAGAAGCCCTTTTATCGGGCGAACTAAACTACAAAAAACCCTAAAAGGGACAGGTTATGGATTCACGAGGGATTTTGATTTTTTACCATATTTTTGCGATTATTCCTAAGTTTCATAGTGATAAAAGTTGCCCCCTCATAGTGTGCCCTACACTGACTGCTCTTGTCTTCTTCTGTGGTGTTTTAGCAGAAGCTCCGCGGATAGACCACGCCCCCTCTCCTCCTACCCTCCCAAAGCGAGGTCTGTCACCGTCACGTGTTCCGGAAAAAAAAAACTCCGCTTCCTCTATTGGCTGTCTGAAAGCCAGCTCATTACCATATCCATATAAGGGTTCTAAAGCTGAGGTGCTCTAAAATGCGCATGCGCGAGAGGCAGGAACGCGAGGAAAATGTCCTGTACATGCGTTATATGGGAACGAATACAACATATGTGGGTGGAACATATTATTTAAGAATGAGGATGATTACGTCATCCACATTTACTTCATACCATGCACGGGCGGAGGCCTCTGTGACCGACAACACCCCATGAAGACCAAAGAGATACAACTAAAGATATATATTAAAAAACAACAGTGACATATGAAACCAGGAATGCACCTAAGCGTACACAGAAAGTACTCGTTGACACTGTGGCACGTGACCAAAAAAAAAGACAAGAAATAGTCTCTGACATGCGCACATCCTGCAGCTCTGTGCGATGGCATCACTTTGTCTTTCTGAACCTACCTACTCGCTGGAAGATAATAAATGAAAACGTGAGATTTAGACTTCTGTTGTTGTTTCCCATCAAACATGAGTTCTGTCACATACGATGTCTCAACTACAGGGGAGGGTGTGAAGCAGAGGGTTGTTTGATAAGAAGGCAAGAACATCTTACACTATTAGTATGATTATTATTGTCATTATTACTAATATCATTGTTGTTGTTTTTTATTCATTATTTATGTATTACTATTTATAATTATGTATTATTATTACTGCTATTATTGTTTTTTTTATTTATTATGATTAATATTATTATCATTATCATTATTTTAGCTTTAAGTGTTGATTTCCTGATTATTTTATCAGAATGTTTGCTTAGATGTAAAAGAAGCCTCATCGTTTGTTATCTTTAGAGACAAGGCTTCACAATAAAAGCATGTGAAACAAAATGCCTCAGCTGCTTCACATCACACCGGGTGATTATATGGTCCACGCGCTTCAAATGCCATATGACACCCAACCTTGTGCAATATAATTTACATAATTGTAGCTCCTTGGAAAAATATCATCACTTCCGCAAAAAATAAGAGTAAACCGTCTGGTGGCAAAGAGGAGGAGGGACTACTGACACACACACAAACACACACACGCACACACAGACACACATAGACACGTCTACATACACTCACACACAGACACACACACACTCACACATGCTCATACATACACAAACAATACGTTTTCCGGTTTGTGACTGACACGTTTTTTCAGAATAAAAGCATGTAGTTACATAGTGTAATGGGACCAAGAGGGCAACGTTGTACACAATTACAATGACATTCATTGTCAGTGTGAACCAACCATTTATATAGTAGTAGTAGTAGTAAAAACGAATTACCTTGCTTTTACATTTCTATTTTAAGACATTTCAGACCTTTATTCTGAAGTCCAGGCAACATGTGATATAATAGTCCTCAACTTTCACAACTTTTTGTAAACAGCCTACAGAGGTACACATATACAATGTTTGCTGATGTTAGCACTCAATATATCTCAATAGATATTCAGTTTTATCTTTTTGTTTGAAGACATTAACTTATTTCGATTGGATCAAAACCAAGTGTCAGAAAGGCTTTTATTCTGAAAGTAATTACCGGAAATGTAATGTTTTGTTGTCGAGTAGACTTGACTACTGTCAGTGCGACGTCACCTGAATGTATGAAGCTACCAAGAACTACCAAAATAAGACTTCCTTTTGTTTGCTTTCAACATAAAAGCAGGCTGATTTCGACCTTTAACTTTGCTGAAAGTTATACTTGACTGAATCTTTTAAGAACATTCATATTTAATTAAATTATTTGGTAAAGATTTTTTAAATTCAAAAACAAATGACGCTCAATTTACAGCACAGTTGCAACACACACACAATATGTTAGATACATAAACATTTCCCCTCTTACAAAAGTAAATTTAGTAGAGATAAAAAATACACATGTAATGTAGAAAAAAGGGTAATAATAAACATAATAATGATACATCAACTTAAATATTTATTTAAGCAATTTACAGATAGTGTCATACATATTATTAATTCATATAACTTAAATAGATAGATAGATAGATGGATGGATGGATAGATAGATAGATAGATAGATAGATAGATAGATAGATAGATAGATAGATAGATAGATAGATAGATAGATAGATAGATAGATAGATATGTACTTTATTTATCCCCAGGTGGAAACTTGTATGTTACAGCAGCAAGACACACCAAGAAGCAAAGTAACAGAGTAACCAAAATATTAAGTATTAAAAAATGCACAATAGAATAACAGAGTAGGACAAATTAAATATCAGAATATATAATATATAAGATAAAACACCAAAAATGCACAGTATATACAATGAAATAGAATAGTGTTAAATGAACTAACTAGGTGAAAAACAGTAGTGCAAAAGTCAACCCCAGCAAACAGCAGTGAGCAGTGAGTAGTTATGTGGAGGATGATCTGTTCAGAGGTGATTTATTGTAAAGTGTTATTGCAGAGGGCAGAATGTTCTCCTGTATCGCTCCTTGTGACAGCGGAGCTGCATCAGTCTGTCCCTGCAGGAGGTGGTGGAGAGGGTGGTCCGGGTTATCCAACATGGATCATAGTTTCTTCAGTGTCCTCCTCTCCACCACCTCTTCCAGACTGTCTTGTTTGCAGCCAATGATGGAGTCTGTTGGTGTCTCCGGCTCCAATGCTGCTCCCCCAGCAGACTACAGGAGGACAGTGCACTGACCACAACAGACTGTAGAACATCTCCAGCATCCTGCTGCACACGTTGAAGGATCGAAGATTCCTCAAGAAAAAGAGTCGACTCCTCCCCTTCCTGTACACAGCGTTGATGTTGGTCTTCCAGTTCAGTATGTTAAATAATAAAAAGGAAACATTTAACACAATTTTAATAAAGTAAATAAATAAATTCACACACTCACATTTATGATTACCTTTTGAAAATATATCTATGAATAAATAGCAATTCAAAAATATATATAAATACAGTATAATATTGATGCGTATTAATCATAAAGAGATGACGCGTTTATTTTGAAAATACAACAGCAAATGTACTACAAAAATTCTACAAGAATTTAGTTATTGTGGAGTTTTTACTTTTTTTTATTAGTTTTTGTATTTAATATTCTTTACTGTTTTATGAACATTATTACAGTTTTATCGCTATTACTTATTTACTTATTTATAATTGTTTTGATTTTTACCGTATCCACTATGCTGCTGTAAACCTGTACATTTCCCCACTGCGGGAATAATAAAGGATTATTTTATTTTATTTTATCTCATTTTAAAACGTTCAACCGGAAGCTTTATTTTGTAGACCGGAAATTCTTTGTGTGTAAGCGGGTGTGTGTTGTCAGGTGACTGGGCCACCGTCACAACACCGCTGACAGCTAGCTTAGCTTAGCTAGCTAGCAGCTACATCGCCGTCGGACCGTCGGACCACCGACTCATGGCGGCCGAAATTCAGCCTCATCCGCAGGCTCGGACGCCATGTCTGCTGAGCAAGATCGAGGCTTTCCAAGATGTCGTTAGCACCGCGGTCATCATCCCCAAGGAGGATGGAGTCATCAGCGTGTCGGAGGACAGGTGAGAGTCCGAGAAAAGAGCTCCAAATCCGGCTTTATTCAGCGTGTCAGAGGACAGGTGAGAGTCCGAGAAAAGAGCTCCAAATCCGGCTTTATTACCGTCAACCTGGCCGGGGTTTCTCCATAACAACAAGGTCTCCGGTCCGTCATTTATAATACATTATTTTACATTTAAAATATATATATATATAGTTATATGTTTATATCTAAATAAGAAAACATCTGCTAACGTTTCTATAAAAGCGTCAGCTGACACAGATTTTTTATTATACTATTAACCAGGTAACTTAACGAACAAAAACACATGTTATTGATCAGATTTAACTGCTGCCTCTTATAAAAGAAAACCACTCCTCTGAGCAGTTTCTCAACCTTGGGTTCGGGACCCCAAACAGGGTCACTAGAATAAGACCCCTTTTTATTTTGTGTGTGTGTGTGTGTGTGTGTGTGTGTGTGTGTGTGTGTGTGTTTTCCTGTATTCTCAGTAACTTTACCCAGAACACCTTTGTTTTCCTTTGAATACGTGTATTTACTCATTTAGAATCAGGTTTAATGCCAAGTCTATTCAGTTTATTCATGTTTATTAAAGCATCCCCTGCTTTATGGTCTGTGTGACTCTAAATGGACCATCATGTACTAAATGAACATCATGCTGTATTGAAGAAGACTTGAAACTAGAGATTGAGACATAAACTCATGTTTACAATGTTTACTGAGGGAATAAATCAAGA
>CM051688.1:1149393-1251893 GCA_028022725.1 Lycodopsis pacificus | reverse complement strand
ATCTAGCATGCTATCTAGCATGCTATCTAGCGTTGCATCTAGCGTTGCATCTAGCGTTGCATCTAGCGTTACATCTAGTATTTAACTGTATTATATCTCGTATTTAACAGTATTTAATCTAGTATTTAACTGTATTTAACTGTAGTATTGTCTGTAGTATTTAACTGTATTTAACTGTAGTATTGTCTGTAGTATTTAACTGTATTTAACTGTCGTATTGTCTGTAGTATTTAACTGTATTTAACTGTAGTATTGTCTGTAGTATTCTCAGATAAGTCGTGTTGGTGACGTCGTTACAAGCGTCAGATCCAAAAACAAACCATATTTCAATTCTACAGACGTAGATCTTTGTCATTACTCATCTCATGAATCAGCAGAAATGTGTCTCCTGTCTGTCCACAGCTGTGGGACATGAGTCCTGTGGTGTCCTGAGTTCACCAAAGACTGGGACGGTGTCAGGGAGGCGGTCTGAGAGAGAGAGAGAGAGAGAGAGAGAGGCTCATCCATCGATATCCACATCATCTGGATCTTATTTACCAGCTGCTCATCAGCGAGGACTCTGCTGGACTCTACAGGACTCTGTAGGACTCTGTGGGGCTCTACAGGACTCTGTAGGACTCTACAGGACTTTGTAGGACTCTGCGGGACTCTACAGGACTCTGAAGCAGGACAGGTCTCTGTTGACACCAGTCCACAGACCGGTGGGTGTTTGAGTGACAGGTGGATTCTCTTCAGAGTTTAAGTTGAGGAGTTGAATCCTTAATTTACTTAATTTTCACACATTCCTGCCGGCTTCCTCCTGGAAACAGGAAGTGAAGCGTTTCTTTCTGCTTCCTCCTGGAAACAGGAAGTGAAGCGTTTCTTTCTGCTTTCCACTCGATCGCATTCATCTGGCTGCAGACCGGCACCCCCTTCAGGTGGAGACGGGGACTGCAGCAGTGCTTCACCTCCTCTGTTGTCTTCACCCCCCCCCCCCTCTATAAAACCACTCAGAGACACGAGGTTCATTAGGGTTTAAAACCTTCAGTTAAATGCAGGTCTGTCCTGTAGATGGTGCTCATGAGCTTATTAAAGTCTGCAGCTCCTCACAGAGACGGACGTGATGTTTGTGTGTTGTGCTTCTACACAGTCAGTGTGTCACTGCAGTGATGTTCTGATGTGGACCTATGTCAGAACCAGTTTAAGTGAACTTTATATTCATAATGTTTCACCTCTTTACCTTCATGATGACTGAAGCTGTTCTCTCTGATCTCTACAAACACACCAGACTCCTTATGAACAGGTTCAACCTCTCGGAGCACAGGGGCTGCTGCTCCGTCTCTGACTGCGTCCGTGTTGTTGAGACTTCAGTGTTTGAAAGAGTTCCTTTAGATTCACTAAGCTTCAGCAGTAGATCAGCAGCTCCTGAGTTCTGAGCGGTTCAATCACTGTTTTTATGAATGGAGTCTGGTAGTACACTGATGGTGTACAAGTACAACATACAACCCCACTTCTAGCTTCACTACTGTCTCTTTAAATGCTGACGTTGGACTGAATCAGTTGCCGGTTCTATCCCGGTTTCCGATGCATTCGCTTCGTCTTCACTGTGTTCTGGTCAAGAGAACTGGTACCAGTAACGTCCCGGTCCGGTACCAGTAACGTCCCGGTCCGGTGCCAGTTCGATCCCGGTCCGGTGCCAGTAACATCCCGGTCCGGTACCAGTTCGATCCCGGTCCGGTGCCAGTAACGTCCCGGTCCGGTGCCAGTAACGTCCCGGTCTGGTACCAGTTCGATCCCGGTCCGGCGCCAGTAACGTCCCGGTCCGGTACCAGTTCGATCCCGGTCCGGTGCCAGTAACGTCCCGGTCTGGTACCAGTTCGATCCCGGTCCGGTACCAGTTCGATCCCGGTCCGGTGCCAGTAACGTCCCGGTCCGGTGCCAGTAACGTCCTGGTCCGGTACCAGTAACATCCCGGTCCGGTAACAGTTCGATCCCGGTCCGGTGCCAGTAACGTCCCGGTCCGGTGCCAGTAACGTCCCGGTCCGGTGCCAGTAACGTCCTGGTCCGGTACCAGTAACATTCCGGTCCGGTAACAGTTCGATCCCGGTCCGGTGCCAGTAACGTCCCGGTCCGGTGCCAGTAACGTCCCGGTCCGGTACCAGTTCGATCCCGGTCCAGTACCAGTAACGTCCCGGTCCGGTGCCAGTAACGTCCCGGTCTGGTACCAGTTCGATCCCGGTCCGGCGCCAGTAACGTCCCGGTCCGGTACCAGTTCGATCCCGGTCCGGTGCCAGTAACGTCCCGGTCTGGTACCAGTTCGATCCCGGTCCGGTACCAGTTCGATCCCGGTCCGGTGCCAGTAACGTCCCGGTCCGGTGCCAGTAACGTCCTGGTCCGGTACCAGTAACATCCCGGTCCGGTAACAGTTCGATCCCGGTCCGGTGCCAGTAACGTCCCGGTCCGGTGCCAGTAACGTCCCGGTCCGGTGCCAGTAACGTCCTGGTCCGGTACCAGTAACATCCCGGTCCGGTAACAGTTCGATCCCGGTCCGGTGCCAGTAACGTCCCGGTCCGGTGCCAGTAACGTCCCGGTCTGGTACCAGTTCGATCCCGGTCCGGCGCCAGTAACGTCCCGGTCCGGTACCAGTTCGATCCCGGTCCGGTGCCAGTAACGTCCCGGTCTGGTACCAGTTCGATCCCGGTCCGGTACCAGTTCGATCCCGGTCCGGTGCCAGTAACGTCCCGGTCCGGTGCCAGTAACGTCCTGGTCCGGTACCAGTAACATCCCGGTCCGGTAACAGTTCGATCCCGGTCCGGTGCCAGTAACGTCCCGGTCCGGTGCCAGTAACGTCCCGGTCTGGTACCAGTTCGATCCCGGTCCGGTGCCAGTAACGTCCCGGTCCGGTGCCAGTAACGTCCCGGTCCGGTACCAGTTCGATCCCGGTCCGGTGCCAGTTCGATCCCGGTCCGGTACCAGTAACGTCCCGGTCCGGTGCCAGTAACGTCCTTCTAAACGGTTACAATGTGTCTGTATATCTAGCGAGCGACTGAACCTCAGAGCTTTGGAAAAAGATTTCTTTCTCTCAGTTCACAGAAAACTACAGAGTGATGTCACGAAGAGGTGACGTCATCACTGATGATGTCAGAACACACAGTGTGTTTATGAACCAATCAGAGTGCATGCTGGTCCTCGTGTGTCATGAGATGAGTCATTATTCAGAGTGCTCACACGAGAGGAAACTAATGAACATTTAACGTTTGTGTTTTATTTTTTATGTCATTGCACTGAAATCAAGAAGAGAAATACGACACGAATCGCTGCTGTGAAGAGAAAATATGATTTATTTTATTATTTTGTATTTGTGATTATGTTGTTTGTGCTTTAATGATCAGATTAACTAAGTTGTTTGAACCTCCACTGAATATTTACTGAATATTTACTGAATATTTACTGAATATTTACTGAATATTCACTGAATATTTACTAAATGTTTACTGAATATTTACTGAATATTCACTGAATATTTACTAAATGTTTACTGAATATTTACTGAATATTCACTGAATATTTACTAAATGTTTACTGAATATTTACTAAATGTTTACTGAATATTTACTGAATATTCACTGAATATTCACTGAATATTTACTGAATATTTACTAAATGTTTACTGAATATTTACTGAATATTCACTGAATATTTACTGAATATTCACTGAATATTCACTGAATATTTACTGAATATTTACTAAATGTTTACTGAATATTTACTGAATATTTACTAAATGTTTACTGAATATTTACTGAATATTTACTAAATATTTACTGAATATTCATTGAATATTTACTGAATATTTACTGAATATTTACTAAATATTCACTGAATATTCACTGAATATTTACTGAATATTTACTGAATATTCACTGAATATTTCCCAAATATGTGTGATACTAAAAACAAGTTCATGTTTCTATTCATAAAGGTCCGATTATATCCACCGTTTTATAACAATAATTATAAACACACGTGCTCTTTAACTACATATCATATTTGTTGTTTTTTGCAGACCAGCTTCTAATTTATGTTTTTAGCTTTACGGTGTTTTTCTAACATTTCCAATAAAGTGAACTGCAGATATGATCCTGTGATCGTGTAAATGATTCATAAATGTATTGTTCTCATGAGGTCATTGGTCATTTTTTTGTGTTTGTGTATTTTTTTTGTCGATGTAACGTGATGTAATAAAAGAGGCGGGTTCACCTCCTCGACCAATCAGGAGTCTGTTGTCTCGTTCGTCAGAATCACCTTTAAAGCAGAAATGATTACGTGTAATAAATATTAAATGAATAATAAACTTTAAAGTCTGTGAACACAGAGCAGTTTAAACAGGACCGTTATGAAGAAGACATGAATAGAAATAACCCTTTAATAAAAGAATGAATAAACCATTCAGATGTAAAGACGACTATTGACCGTTTGTACAGTGTGAACTCATCAAAACCATATTCAGCATTAAGAACTAAAGTGATCTTTAACTCAGCAGCTGATTCAGTGAAACTAAATCAACAGAAAAGTTTCTTTATTTGCATCAAATAAAACAAAACGATTCATCTTTTGATTCATATTCTGTTGCACTCGAGATACAAAAACAATCAGATAATATTCAAGCAAATATATCAATAACTTGACAAAAATAAAATCTTCAAATTACTTTGTGACCAAAAGTCCAAAACAGTAAAAATATGAAAGAGAAAAGCAGAAAGTCTTCATGGCATCAGATGTTTTGATTTAAAGCTCATTAAACATTAACATATTACCACATTCATATTCTCAGAGATCAACTCGTCATCAGGAAGAAAACTTTAAAAACAGGAAGTTACTTTTCCATTTAAAAGGTGTTCGATGTATATTGAGGTATAGAAGTCACTGATCCACCACTCTGACATTAAATACTTAACAGATATTAAATATACAAAGTAGCGTTTTGTTAGTTACATGAAAGCATCAGTGATCGATACATTTACATCTCGTGTTGTCTTGAATTCTAGAATAAAACTAAAACTGTATTATTTAAAACACTGCAGACTCGTCTATCTGCACCAACATGAGGCTGTTAAAGTATTTTAAATACATATATATATATAGATATATATATATATACATATATATATATGAGATGTATATATATAGCACTACTCACTCTCTCTATATATAGATCTATATATAGATCTATATATATCTTCATATACAGTGAGGCTGCATGTGTGAAGTCGATGTTACACACTGAATGATTATGAATGTCCACTGATTCAGTTGATGAGTTTATTTGTGTGAATAATAAGCATCATGTCAGCCTCTCTGGTCTAGCTCGCTTGTCTTTGGCACATCATTTATCAGTATATTCTCTTAAACACAAGCGCGCGAGGTCGTCTCTCCGGTGTTTACGTTTCATAACAATGACTGGTGGCGGTGACGTAGTGAACTGGGCGGGGACTAACGTCGACCACCACCGGAAGTGGATCCAGCTATAGCGCCTCTGGTGGACGTGGACGTGTATCACCGTCAACACTGATAAAGAGCGAATTCTTTATTACTGTTTTCTTTGCCTTCACATTTTATTTACTCAATTATTTAGAAAAATCAAATTCAAAAGAGACACACGCCTGATGATTTTATTATTCATTTATATATTAAAACTGTTGTTTTTCACGAGATAACAAACAAACAAACAAACGTGTCTCCATCAGCAGAAACACGTTCAAATTGAGAACGACACGTGAGTGATATCGATCACAATAATACTAATACATGAATACATTTGAGGAGGAATTATTCACTCGTAAGAAATAAAGGAGCTCAAACGATAGTTTCGTTTTCAATTGTAATGAATGAGGGTTTAGAGTTATTACATCTGGATTTTGCACAATGTTTTTATTATGTTAAAAAGTATTATTAATGACAGTAGGCTGTTTCTGGGAGTATATCACAGAAGGAGCGATTTACATTTAATCTATATATTTAATCTATATATCAATCATGATGTCTGAAACCCCGAAAAGCATTAATAACGGACATATCATTACCCAGAATCCACAGCGATGCTCACCGAGTTCATTCGTCACTACTTAGTGAGTAGTTGAGCCGCACACACCAGTTGTCAGGATGGCCGAGTGGTCTAAGGCGCCAGACTCAAGGTAGCTCCTTCCTGTGAAACTGGGACTTCTGGTCTCCGAATGGAGGCGTGGGTTCAAATCCCACTTCTGACAAGATGTTTTTGTCTTCTTTATTTAAAATGTTTGTCACGATTGTTCCCGTCAACATGTTCTTCTTCTGACTCGTCTCATATTTTGTGTCTATTTCCAACATGACATCATCATAATTGTTATGGCACATTGATGTTTAACTGGCGGATAAAAAAGAAGACAACCGATAATAAATGATGTTAATATACAGTGTGTTCATTATGAACACGACAACACATTTAATTCATAGTCGTGTTTCATCTGGTTAAAGCGGTTCATCGTGTATCATTGAAGTATATTTGTTAAACGATGAGTGTAACTCTCTCCAGCTCATGAAGCGACGTGAACGTGTCTGACGAGTCATAAATACTTCTTACTAGCAGTTAAATACTCTACCAGCCGTTAGTTCGAGGTCATTGTCAGGATGGCCGAGCGGTCTAAGGCGCCAGACTCAAGGTGACGAACCTTCCACAGAGTTGGGACTTCTGGTCTCCGAATGGAGGCGTGGGTTCGAATCCCACTTCTGACAATAGTTTTGCGGTTCATTCAAAATAGTTTTTTCACATTAGTTTGAGTGGAACAGGCAGGATTGACAATAGACAGAGTAAAGGACTCAACATGAGCAGATATCGTGAATACATTCTGAAAATACAGAAGTAAGTACATATCTTGTTTTTTTAATTGTTGTTATTCTTTTGAAAGTGCGTTGCTCTCTGGCTCTGAACACAGACAGGCCGTGTGTCACATGGGGCGGGATGTTGATCAGGATGGGCGTCATCACGCGTCTCAACCAATGATTTCAAACCTTTTAGTTGCTGGCACTGAAAAAGTGCGTTACAAATATAATGCATTATTATTTATTATTAGTTTCCGTAGATAAGAGTTGAAGGTTTGAGGACTCCCAGTCATAAACAGATAGGAGACAGATGTGTTAGCTTGACAAGGCTCAGATGAGATAAGAGGAGGGGCTGAATGGAGGTGTCAATGGGCAGTTAGAACCTGTTTCAGTGTGAACTCATCAGGCTCACTCCCTTCACCTGTTCACTCACCTGTCTCTGATCACTAATCAAGCCACTATACAGACTCTAACCCTCCTCTCAAACACTCGTTGCTAGATTGTTCTTTGCGTTTGAATGGCAGACTTTCCAGCGCTTTATCCCGGACTGATTTCCTGCTGTTGACTCTTCCCGCCCCGGATCTACCCGGTAAACACACACACACACACACACACACACACACACACACAGTGAGCTGCAGTCCAACATTTTCCATTTTAACCTGTAGTGAGCTTTAACCTGCTCACTACAGTCCAGTTCAATTGTACATCGTATGATTTATTGCTCAAATTTAAGTATGCACACTTGTATTTAAGGACGCCAGGGGATCTATTTTCTTCAAATATATTCAGATGTATTTGAAATGACTGTAAACATACAGATATAATCAGTAACATCAGAGTTATTATATTCTAGGGACCAGAAACCATTTTTTGTATTTATTTTAAGAACATTCTCGGACTTCCTAAGTGCCTCTCCAAGCCACGCCCCATGTGAAGAGTTTAGAAATATTATGTGACTGCAAAGAAAACGTAAAGCTAATACAAAAGGTTCCTGACTGGTTAGCATCAAGCTGGAATCGTCGGGTTACAATAGCCCTCATAGAAGGAAAAGAGTTTGCCACTTTTGAGGATTTCGCTAACTTTGTGTCTTTAGAAGCAGAGATAGCATGCAACCCAGTCACTTCCCTATATGCTCTTCACTCATTCAACTCATCTTATGACAAAGGATACATAAAGGAAACAAAGGAAAACAAAGCCAATGTTTTCATCACTCAAACTGCCATGAACAGTGACAGGTCAACATTAAACAATGGAAACCCAAGGTCCCCCTGTATGTGGTGCAAAGATGACAAGCATCAACTTCCCAAGTGCCCTGACTTCAAAGAAAAGTCAGGGCACTCAACGAGCATACGTGAAGGATAATAAGCTGTGTTATGGATGTGTGAAACCAGGTCACAGTGCCAAGGAATGTCGTCACCGCCATTCTTGTGATATATGTAAAGGAAGGCACCCTACCTGTCTCCACGATGAGAACTACAGAAGACTTGATGGTAGAGAAAGGTCTGTACCCTTTGCTAACACAGCTCCAAACACTGTAAACGAAACCATGTCAGACACAGCACTCCGCGTCACTGGAGGTAGTCAGTCAGGCAGCACTTCCATGATCGTTCCTGTGTGGGTGTCCTCTACTGAAAACCCATCCAAGGAACAGCTTGTCTACGCATTAGACACTCAAAGTGACAGCACCGTCAACAAGGAGGTAAGCAATGAACTACAGGCAGACACCTACCCTGTGAAACTGAAACTTACCACTATGCTTGGAGAGAACATGATTGTGAAAAGTGAAAGGGTATCTGGACTACGTGTGAGAGGTTACAATTCACATGTTCACATCAACCTTCCTCCTTCTTACACCTTGATGAGAGAGTGCGGTCGCTTTGCTGCTTGCTCTTGCCTCTGCTTGCCTCTGCTTGCATTTTCTTGCTTCAATTTGCCAGATATATCACACATATCTTGCCAGATATATCACTCTTCAACATTTGAGTGAAGACAAATCCAGAAAGTCGTCGAGCTATTTGGATTGTTAGCTAATGCTAACTAGCAGCTAAGTAGCAGCAAGATGCCTCCCTTCTCCACGGACGACTACTACAAACTCCTACAGAAGATTGCAGTCTTGGAAACAAAAATCCACCGACTAGAAGTAAACGTGGCGGTAAATGGACTGTGTGGGAATGATACCACTTTACCATGGACTCAAAACACTGGACAAACGCAAGCTAAGACACAGCTAACTAGCACAACCAGGCCTACCAAGAAACAGGAGGAGAGAGCAGATAATGAATCTTCAAATGGTAGTCCTCCCTGGAACTCTCTCGGTGCAAAGCCGAAGAGAAAATATGTGGGAGGACGACTAACAGGCAGAGCCCAGCGCCCTGAGATTTGTGATGTGACTGGCTGGCCTGCACTAGCACACAGGCAGAACTCCTCCTCAACCCCTGCACCCAGACGGCCAAAGCCAAGGACCGCTGAGAAAAGTAAAACCTGCAAAACACCTCCACAACAACCAAGCCTACAACTTCAAAACCGGTTTTCTCCATTGTCGCAGGATCAGAAATCTCCATCTGATGACCTGGATAAGCAGCCATCTCCTCAAAGCGGGGTAAGAACTGAGAGTCAATGTGAGAGTAAAAGGCCGCAGTCAAAGCTAATGACTGGGCCTGAGACTCTGATTGTTGGTGACTATGCTGTAAAAGATGTCAGAAAACTGTGCAGCAAGAAAACCAAAATACTCTGCTTTCCGAAAGATATGGTCTCTGACATGAGAGACAAAATCCTCGACATCGTGGCTGACCATCCCACAGCGAAAAACATCATCGTGCATACAGGAAGCTGTGATATTGTGAAACAACAGTCTGAAGTTCTGAAGCGAGACTTTATTGATCTGTTAAACACAGTCAGCTCTGTCAAGGCTGAGGTGTTCATCAGTGGCCCTCTTCCACCAGTCAGAGGAGGAGTTGAAGGATTCAGCAGGCTGTTTGCACTGAACAAATGGCTGTCAACTGCATGTACTGACCATTCAGTACATTTTATCAACAATTTCTACCTTTTCTGGGAGCGTAGACATCTTTTTACAGCGCATGGAGTTTGCCTGAACAAGTCAGGGGTAAAACTGTTTACCTCAAACCTATTTTTCTCCCTGCGTCACCCGTCTGTCCCTACTGCCAAGGACAAGACACAAGAGGAGTCTAAACAAGAGATAACCACACAGCATCGCCATGGAGACCTTACGGGAAGGATGCCCCCACCTAACGACAGCCAAAAGGAGGAGCCTCCAACCTCATCATCAGGGACCGCCTCCGATCTCCCACTTTCCCCACCCTTCCGAGACGATCTCCCACTTTCCCCACCCTTCCGGGACGAGGAGTCTTTACGTGGCTCCCCAGCACCTACTTCTATTTCAGGTCCATACTTTGGACTGCAACTCCCACTTTCCCCACCCTTCCTAGACGAGGCCCCAGCACCTACTTCTACTTCATGGGCAAACTTTGGACTGCAATCCTCTCTCACACTCTCCCCATCCTCCCCCCACCTGGAGTTCACTGACCACATGAATGAGCTAGTCATTGCTGGAACCAAACACACTCCTCTCCCCACTCGACGGCTCCACAACCATTCTCTGTCTCCCCTAACTGATAAAGGAAATAATTGATATCTTCTGGGTCCAGGCTACAAGGCAAATGACACCAATGACTCTCTCCAGGAAAAGTCGGGGCCCTGTATGCAGCTAGCCGTCTCAATTCCTGTCCTGCAAGTTTATAGAAAAAGAAAGGTGAGACTGCGAAGAAACAATAGTAAACATGCAAACTTATCAAACTTAGCATACATTCCTCGTCAGCCTGTCCAAATAAATTGGGCAAAGAAAGCTTTAACCACATTAAACTTAGCTTTATTAAATGTCAGGTCTCTGTCAGGAAAAACATTTTTAATCAATGATTTTATTGTTAGGCACAAACTGGACATTTTGTTTTTAACTGAAACTTGGTTAAATCAAGATAACAGTGCAGCTGTTCTTATTGAATCAACACCTCACAACTTCAGTTTCATGAGTGAAACAAGAGCGCATAAGAAAGGAGGTGGTGTTGCTGTTTTATTTAATGATTCTCTTCAATGCAAGCAGATGTCCTTTGGTCATTTTAGTTCTTTTGAATATGTGGCTCTGAACTCCACTCAAGCTTTATTCCTAAACATTTACAGACCGCCTAAATACTGTGCAACCTTCTTTGATGAGTTTACTGAACTGCTGTCTGTAATCTGTATTGATTTTGACTGTGTTGTTATTGTTGGTGATTTTAATATCCATGTTGATAATCCCCAGGACAGAGGGTCTATAGAACTATGTGGTGTCCTTGATAACTATGATCTGACTCGGCATGTGACAGGACCCACCCACAACAGGGGGCACACTCTGGACCTAATCATCGCCAAAGGTGTAAACAATTCCAAGGTTGCTGTGACTGATGTTGCACTCTGATCATTTCTGTGTTTTCTTTGAGAGTGCAATCTCCTTGCACACAAATGTCCAAACCAAGGTTGTGACAAAGCGTTACATCTCTGAAAACACCAGTGAACTGTTTATTCAGAAGTTCTCCTGCACACCAGCCCTCTCTTGCCTCTCAGTCAATGAGCTTGTAGATGGCTTCAATTTTAAAGTTAAAAATATTATTGATGCCATTGCACCCACTAAAGTGAAGGTTGTCTCGGGTAAGCAAAGATCTCCTTGGAGAAATGCTACGCTGGTCAAAATAGAGAAACGAGAGTGTCGGAAAGCTGAGCGCAGGTGGCGAAAAACGAATCTCCAGGTTCACTGTGACATCTATAAAGAGAGACTTCGCAATTATAATGTGGAACTTAGAAATGCAAGGCAGTCCTTCTTCTCTGACATCATAACCAAGAACAATACACGCGCCTTATTTGCTACCGTCGACAGGCTAACAAACCCTCCAGTGTCGGTAGCTGCTGAGCTCCAATCCACTTGGGCATGCAATCAATTTGCCTCCTTTTTTACTGACAAAATTCAGAAAATCAGACAAGCAGTCAGTGCCTCCACACCAACCACAGGATATGTGTTGTCCCCATCTCTGAATAACATCCATTCAAATATCATGACACAATTTCATTCAATCGACCATAGAGGCCTAGAAGACATTATACAACATCTGAAGTCATCCTCCTGCTGCTTGGATGTTCTACCAACACACTTTTTCAAAAATATTTCAAACTGCATGACCACTGATCTTTTACAAATTGTAAACACATCCCTTCTCTCAGGTGTCTTCCCACAAGCCCTAAAAACTGCAGTTATTAAACTGCTCCTAAAGAAGGCTAGTTTAGACTCCGCAACGATGAAAAATTATAGGCCAATATCAAACCTCCCATTTTTAAGTAAAATAATTGAAAAAGCGGTTTTCCAACAGCTGACCAACCTCTTGGCCGTAAATAACTGCTTTGATGTTTTCCAGTCAGGCTTTCGACAGCACCACAGCACTGAACCTGCTCTTGTTAAGGTTTTCAACGACATCCACTTAAACATAGACAATGGCAGAAGTTCAGTCTTAGTGTTACTAGATCTCAGTGCTGCATTCGACACGGTCGACCATGCCATACTCCTAGAAAGACTAAAAATCTGGGTGGGACTCTCTGGCACAGCACTTAACTGGTTTGAATCCTACTTGAAGGACCGAGAATACTTTGTGTCTGTAGCCGATTACACATCAGAGCTGACAAAAATGACATGTGGTGTTCCCCAAGGTTCAATACTGGGGCCTCTTCTGTTCAACATCTACATGCTTCCACTAGCTCAGATTATGGAAAACAACAAAGTGTGTTATCATAATTATGCAGACGACACACAAATCTACATAACTATGTCACCAGGGGACTATAATGCCATACAAGGGCTGGGTAACTGCATTGAACAAATCAACAACTGGATGTGCCAGAATTTTCTTCAATTAAACAAAGATAAAACAGAAGTAATTGTTTTTGGTACCAAGGACGAACAATTGAAAATCACCGCTCAGCTTCAATCACTGATGTTAAAACCCACAAACCAAGCCAGAAATCTAGGTGTAGTTATGGATTCAGACCTCAACCTGAACAGCCATATCAAGACAATTACAAAATCAGCCTCCTATCACCTGAAGAATATATCAAGGATTAGAGGATTTATGTCTCAACAGGATTTGGAAAAACTTGTCCACGCATTTATCTTCAGCAGACTGGACTACTGTAACGGTGTGTTTACAGGTCTCTGTAAAAAGCCCGTCAGAAAGCTGCAGCTGATTCAGAACGCTGCAGCTCGAGTCCTCACTAAGACCAGGAGGGTGGATCACATCACCCCAGTTCTGATGTCTTTGCACTGGCTTCCTGTCCAAGAAAGAATTGACTTTAAAATCCTGCTGTTGGTTTACAAAGCACTGAATGGTTTAGGGCCAAAATACATCTCTGATCTGCTGCTACCTTATGAACCATCCCGACCCCTCAGGTCGTCTGGGACCGGCCTACTTTCTGTTCCCAGAGTCAGAACTAAACATGTTTTTCTGCTCCACATATCTGGAACAAAGTCCCAGAAAGCTGCAGGTCTGCTGAGACCCTCAGCTCCTTTAAATCAAGATTGAAGACTTTTCTGTTTACTGCTGCCTTTAATTGAACCACATTCAATTAATATATTAATCAATTTCCTGCATTTCTGCATTTTACTATGAAACTGTTTACACTGTGTTTTAATGAATGTTCTTAATTGTTTTTAAATCTCCTTTTCTTTTGTCTTATGTTTTGATGCTTTTAATGGTTTTATGTGAAGCACTTTGAATTACCTTGTTGTTGAAATGTGCTATACAAATAAACTTGCCTTGCCTTACACAAAGGACTGCATTCCTGTGAAATGTGATCATATTCCCACTCACGAAACTGCAAAACAATGGCCTCACTTAACAACGATCGCAGATAAGATGCCACCTCTTCTCAGCTGTGATGTAGGACTCTTGATTGGGTATAACTGTCCCAGAACACCAACACCCAGACAAGTAGTAGCAGGTAAAGACAACGAGCCCTATGCCATCCTTACAGACTTAGGATGGAGCATTGTAGGCTGCTCAACACCGTGTCTCGATGAAACAGAATCAAGCCTGTGTCACAGAGTCGCTGTAAAGGAACTCCCAATAGTCACGCCGATGGATGTGATAAGCGCCCTGGAATCAGACTTTAAGGACACCAAAGGAGATGACAAGACTGTCTCACAAGAGGATCTCGTTTTCCTGAACAAACTCAAAGAAGGCATAAGGAAAAATGAACAGGGACATTACGAGATGCCTCTGCCCTTTAAGCAACGGCCACACTTACACAAAAAACTCGCTGAAATCAGGCTCAGTCATTTACGACGGAGGTTCCACAGGGACGGGAAACATAAGGACTACACAGCAGATATGAAAGAAGTCATTGAGAGAGGTGATGTTGCTTCCTGTGGTGGAAAGACGGAGATACAAGCACACAACCTCAGGAATATCGAATGAAGGTACATCTTTTTGGTGCAGTGTCATCTCCTGGCTGTGCAAACTATGGGCTGAAATACTTAACCAAGGAAAACAGTCAATCACATCCAATAGGATCGCAGTTTGTTGCAAGAGACTTGTATGTAGATGATGGAGTCACAAGTACAGACACTGTAGAAAGGGCCATTCAGTTGGCTCATGAGGCAAGAGGGTTATGTGCCAAAGGTGGTCTTCTTCTTCACAAATTTTCACAAACAACCATGCTGTCCTACAGAGCATCCCCTCATCAGAGTCTGCAATAGACACCAAGACCAAGGATCTGACCTTCAATGATATGCCACTCGAGCGAGCGTTAGGGATTCACTGGAGCATAGAGAGGGATAGCTTCAGATTCAACAACACCTTGAAAGAGCAACCAATGACACCTAGAGGCATATTGCCTACTGTTGCCTCCAAATACGACCCTCTTGGCTTCCTTGCGCCACTGGGAAGAGGATCCTACAGGAAATGTGTTGCCAAGGTACTGGCTGGGATGACCCCCTGGCAGAGATGCTGAAGCCACGGTGGGAGAGCTGGCGTCAAGACTGTGCCAACTTAGAAAAGATAGACATAGCTCGATGTTACATACCTGACAATTTTGGAGAAGTTGTAGAAACAGAGCTAGATCACCTTTCGGATGCGAGCACCAGCGGATACGGTCAATGCTCGTATCTCAGAGTCAGGAACCAAAGAGGAGAGATTCACTGTTGTCTAGTGATAGGAAAGGCCCGTGTTTCTCCCACAAAGTTGACTACAATACCAAGGCTTGAATTAACCGCAGCAGTAGTTTCAGTCACCATCGGTAATATGCTCAGAGAGGAGCTTGGTTATGCAGATTGGAAAGAGTACTTCTGGACAGACTCAAAGGTCCTAGGCTACATAAATAACGATGCAAGGCGCTTTCACACTTTTGTTGCCAACCGAGTCCAGAAGATCCGACGTCACACAAGCCCCCAGCAATGGTTTTATGTCCCCACGAATGAAAATCCAGCAGATCCAGGGGAAAAACTGTAAACGAGCTACTTACTTCCAACTGGTTCACTGGCCCCACATTCCTCTGGGAAAATGAAATGCCTACACCTAAAGATGTAGTATTGGCTTTACCCATAGGAGATCCAGAAGTCAAAAAGGCACAGACGCTCTAAACAATGACCACAGAATAATTGAGTCTTGCCGACCGCTTCTCCAAGTTCTCATCGTGGTCCCAAGCCACCAAGGCTGTGGCTCGCCTTCTGCGATGAACTAAGAACATCAAGTCATGCGCACCTTCTACAGTGAGTGAACAGGAAAGTGCAAAACATGTCATAATCCAAGATCTGCAACGTCAAACATGATAAAGAAATCAAGCTATTAAACAAAGGAAGTCAACTACAGCGTTGCAACAAACTGCACCACCTCTGTTTCTGGACACAGACGGTATCCTCAAGGTGGGAGGAAGACTCCGCCACTCATCCCTCGCCGACTCATTCAAGCATCCAGTTGTCATCCCCAAGGAGCACCTTGTGACAAAGCTGATAATAGCTCACAACCATGAAAGGACAGAGCATCAGGGAAAAGGCTTCACCATTAATGAAATCAGATTCAATGGCTATTGGATTCCTGGAATGAGCCGAAGAGTTGCGTCATATGTTCGCCAGTGTATGACATGTCGCAGACTCAGGAGATCTCCAGAAGGCCAAAAAATGAGTGGCCTTCCTGTAGAACGTGTTGAGTCCTCCCCACCCTTCACATATTGTGGTATGGACTGTTTTGGTCCTTTTGTCACTACAGAGGGAAGGAAACAGCAGAAACGATACGGCCTACTCTTTACCCGTTTCTGCTCACGGGCCATCCACATCGAGATGTTGGAAGATTTGTCCACGGATGCTTTCATCAACGGCTTGCGATGTTTCATTGCAGTTCACGGTGCAGTCCGTCAAATCCAGTGTGACCAAGGCACTAACTTTGTTGGTGCAAAGAATGAATTCAAGGCAGCTTTACGAGAGCTTAACACACAGAGACTCAATACATTTCTGTCACAGAAGCAGTGTGACTTCGTCATGAACGCGCCCCACTCCAGTCATGCAGGTGGCGTATGGGAGCGCCAAGTAAAGACTGTCAGGAGTGTGCTGAATTCCACTCTAGCACTTCCCCATAGCAGACTCAACGATGCTTTACTACGAACTCTACTCTATGACGCTATGGCCATAGTCAGCAGCCGACCCCTCACTGTGGATAACTTAAACAGTCCAGACAGCTTGGAACCACTCACTCCCAATCATCTGATCAACATGAAATCTGGAACAGCTCTTGCGCCACCTGGAACGTTCCCCAGAGAGGACTTGTATGGAGTGAAAAGATGGCGTCGCGTGCAGTATCTGGCCGAGCAGTTCTGGAGTCGGTGGAAACGTGAATATCTTCACAACATCATCGCAAGGCAGCGCTGGCACACACCGAGGAGAAATCGGTGTGTCGGTGATATAGTGATGGACATTGATGAATTGTTGCCCAGAGGTGAATGGAGACTCGCAAGGGTCTTAGAGACTGTCAGTGGTAAGGATGGACTTGTAAGGAGATTCGGTTCGGAGATCAGAGATTGGGAAAAGAAGGACAGCGTTCTGGCAAGCCATCCATCGTTGAACGTCCTGTTCAGAAGCTGATTCTACTCCTAGAGACTGTTTAACTTCACAACTGTATAAAGAGTTTAAACGTGGACATTTGCCGAAGTTACATGTATTATTTACTGAGCCTTTAGAGTTAAGGTCATTTTGAGTTTAGAAATCATTCGTGCTTTTGTATTCCATTTTATTCTTAACACCACTCATGATTTGGTGGGAGTGTAAAGGACCTCTGAGAATGTAGAGTATTTTAATAGATTGTTCCTTTTTTATGTCTTTTATTTTGGACGTTTTGTCACTGCAGTCGGTGCATATCCTGTTGCGCTTTTATTTTGAAGGTATAAAACCGGAAGTAGGTAGTACGAAGCGGGACGAAACGAAAAGTCACTAAAGGGACGGGAAAAAGTGATTAAAAAAAACAAGGAAGATGGTTTCGGTTTTATTAGTTTAGCACCTGGCCGATACAGGCACAAGTTCTTACGGTATGTTCAATAAAGATTTATGGACCATCAGTTGAAGACTCCAGACCATTATTCACCCGGGGATGCTACATCGTTGATCTTTTCCAACAAAGAATTTGACTCCACTTTTCCTCTCAGGGCACCAAATGACAGAAGCACACGCTGTTGATTTAACGAGACACACAAAAACAATGATATCAATAAAGTCCATCAGAAACTAAGAATTCAGAGTGTCGATAGAATAAAAATGTTCTCTTGTGTTGTTACAGTCACCCTGATGAAGCGCTCTGTATTTAGAGTTGGAGAGTCACAGCCGGCTGTTTTTAACTACTATGATCACATTGTTGGAGCTGATGGTGCTTGATACTGTGGCACATGGACACTTCATGCTACGTGCTACGTGTATTACCTACAGGCCACAGTGTAAATGATCTCTCCATCACTTAGAATTGTTGAGACTCGATAGTTTAATTTGATGTGTTCTGACTGATTTACACAACAACATGAATATAGATTACATTCTAATCTAATCTTTAACTCGTACAATCACATGTCTAATATCTGTCTCATACATTTCTCCTGTGTTGTTCTTTCACATCACTATATTCAGAGGATGTGCAGGGAGTCTCCGGTCTATTCTCCATCTTATTCAGGGTCCTTGACTGGAAAAAGATTGAGACACTTCTGCATTAGACCGTTTTGCAGAACAATCCACTCAGGTGCTTATAAATTTCTTTCATTTTCAGTCCGTATATGATCGGATTAAAGAGAGGATGATACAGAATCATTTGTAAACTCAATATAAATTGTATAGTTTTGGGAAAATCAGCGTCCAGTCGAGCTGAAAGAACATCATACGTAACCAAACAAGAAAAGCTGATTAGAACCAGCAGGTGAGGTAAACAGGTCTGTGCAGCTTTGCTCCTGACTTCTCTGCTGCTTCGATAGGTTATTACAAATATCTTCATGTATGTAAAAACTATGAAGAGCAAAGGGAGGAGTACCACATTTACAAGCACGATCAAGCCGTATATGTTCAGCAGTTGTGATCTCACACAGTGAAGTTTGTGAACTGAGCTGTTGCAAATGATTCCTTTCAAAGTAAAGCTACAGAGTTTTGTAGAAGCACTCTGCGGCATCGGCACTGACATCTGACAGCCAGGCACAATCCAAGCTGCAATCAGGAGGACTTTAACAGTGTTTTTTGTCATGATGGTTGGATACTGCAGAGGTTTACATATAGACACGTATCTGTCATAGGCCATGACTGACAACAGGAAGAACTCTGAACCAGCCAGAGTGTAGTATATAAACCACTGGAAGATACAGGCCGAGTAAGATATCCTCTGTTTCTCAGATACAAAGTCAATCAGAAGCTTTGGGTAGATAGCAGTGCTGTAAAGAACAGAGTTGATTAATAAAGCTGCAATAAACACGTACATAGGCTCATGGAGGCTTTTGTGAATCACTATAATGCACACAATAGTAGAATTACTGCAGATTATTAGAAGATATGCTGTAAACATGATCACAAAGTACAGAAATCCGTATTTGTGCACTTTCACATGCCCACCAAGAGTTACATATGTCACATTTGATTCATTATCCATTCAGGATGTTATGAATGAATGAAGAAGAGATGTTTGCAGGTTAACGAGGCTCAGAAGGAAAACATTAACATTATTCACAGACAAAGTCACAATTGCAATCATCCAGTTTGAAAAGCTTTCACAGTTTATGGAAGTTGTCCATAGTACATATATCAACATGTATCAACTAAATATACTGTTAATAGTGTTCATGCAAGTCCTGTGGTCTCTTCAGATAATAAAGACATTCAGTCAACAGGTCTCCCCTGACCGAGAGCAGACTGAGGAAGCTGCTGAACTTTTATCAGGTTGTTCTCCAGCACTGACAACAACAACCTGTGCACACAAGGTCCAAAGGGAGATACGGTGTGTCACAAACAGACTACATGTGTTGGACTGTTGTGTTGCTAGGTTATACCCGAGCCCAGACTTCTAAACGTATCAAGTATCTCTAGTATTTTAAATGTTCCATTATTTGGTGTTGCACACTTTTGAGGTCAGAGAGTTCAGGACACACTGACATCACATGCAAACACATCCTTTTCAAACATATATTAAAAAGTCTTTAAGGGCGGATATTTAACTTCACTGTCTGTTGGGGGGACGATGAACATAAAACAAATTCTCAAGAGCAATTTCTGAAGGGAACACCAAAGGTGCTGCCAAAAGTCAGGAAAGATTGAACGAAAGACGTGTTTGATGGGATGATTGAGTGTCGAGGACTCTGATGAAAAGGGGCCCTATGCCGGGGGGAAGAACGGGAGGCAAAGCTTGGTCGGGGTTGTGATCGGTTGGATGATTGGGGGCAAGGTTTTCTGCTTCATCATCCCCCAAAGTAACTTGACTGGACTCGGTGTGAATGGACTCTTTGAACGTCACTGCAAAGGAAAAGCTGCAGACATGTAAACAACTTCTCCCTCAGTGTGCGTCACCAACATGGCCGTTAGCTTGGCTTGCTGGCTAGGTAACTTAGCTTTGTTCCAAATGTAACGTTATGTTATCTGATAAAACACACAGGCCTAAACCTAACGAAGTAGTTTAGTCGTCTAAACCCAACGAAGAAGTTTAGTCGTCTAAACTGGCCCTAATCCACCTGGGGCAATATCGACTACATTAATATTATGCCGGCCAGACAGATCGGTGAATTTTCAGTTAAATCTACGGGGTATAAGGAGCGCCCTTAAAAATAGGGAGACCCCTAGGCCGCATGTGATCTTTGCCCACGTTGTACCTGGGAAAAGGGCGCTCCCTTCGGACCTTCGGTCGCCGAGGAATGATTTTCCAAAGTTTCGGAAGAGTTTTCCCAATTGGCCCTTCACCGCTTGTGGCCACCAGAGGGCAAAATTCCAGGGACGAAAAGGGACAAAAAGGGACATTCGGGAACCCCACAAAATGCTGTCCCCTTTTCGCCCAAACCTCCAGGAACAAAGCGGGATAAAAGTGACATTTGGTGGGACGAATGGGAAGATTAGGGACGATTTATGGCCACCTCAGAGGGATTCAGGATTGACATTTTAAACTGCCGTATCTTCTCAACCGTTCAATATCCTGCCCTCAAACGTATATATCTTGGACCAAAGTTCAATTGTATGGAAACAATGTTGTGGGACAAATGTTGCCATTTGATCAGTATGGTTGGGCCACATGAAAATTTCATTATAGTGTAGTCAGAATGACACTTTTTGAGTTGTAAATAAACTGACATTTGACCTGGAAGATCTCTAAAACCCTTTGGGCTAGGAAGCTGACATTTGGACTGTACTATCATCTTAAAGTATAGATCCACTGGTATGAAAATGAAAATGATTTGACTGACTGGAATTCTTTCAAATCTCAGGCAAAGTAAGGCAATGGCATTGATTTTGCCTAAAAGTCAAACTCGTCCAATTTGATTGAAACTTTCCACACCTGGTGGGCTGTTCCCAGGTATGCCCCCTCATAAGTTTCAGCCGCCTAGCCCAAAGCAATTTGAAATATTTTTTGGGAGAGATGGGTGGCTGTTATGTCATATCTGTTGGGATGATTTGCCTACAGGTCATTTCAACCTGTAGTTGAAATTACCCTTTTTCAGTTATAAGGGTTATAAGTTCCCTTATAATTCAAAAACGGCCATTTCGAGGAGCTTTTTGTCTTGGAATTGGCAGTTCCCTTATAGCTAAAAGGGCCATTTCAACTACATTAAGCGTGGATGTAAATAAGAGACTTTGGATTCACTCAAAGTCTTTACAGCTGGTGTAGTATCTTCCTCTCTTTAATCCTTCATCATATCCAGACTGAAGTTGAGAGAAATATCTGAGGACCTCCAGGTGCTGTTGTGTCAGGTGACATCACACCAACACCCGCTGATGTCATTTTAGAGCTTCGTCAGCTGTTTTATATCCAGGGCCGGACTGAGAGAATAATCTTTTTTCAGTGGAGGAAGTACTCATGTTTGATTGTTTACGTAAGTAAAAGTACTTATACCACACTGTACAAACACTCAAAGTAAAAGTATAGTTTCTCCACCAAATACATGTTTCTATCTTTCCACCAGTGGTGGGCCAGCAAGGCCTTCTCTGCTGGCCTAAACAGAATTAGCAAAGTGATAGCTATTGTATAATTTAATCATTTTTCTTAAATACACCATGTATTATAATTTATAAAAATATGTTGACCTACTGTCTTCCTCAGCTGCTCTGCTTCCAGTGCAGCTTGTTTTAAGTAGCGCTTTTATCCAATCAGATCTCACCTCTGTGTCTCTAGGTAAGAAGAGAGGCCCGAGGCCTGCAGACTAACAGGTGCATCCCTGTGCACTTTAAGTGAATGGGGACGATATTGTTGATTGTCATAGTGTTCAACCAATCAGATCTTTAGTTTGACATGTTGGGCGTATTCTTTGACGTGTCAGAGCTGCTAGCCGGTACGTCAGCATTACGTGCAGCTCAGTTTTCAGGTGCAGCTCTGCAGTGAGGTGGGATTAAACTCTTTATCAAAAAAAAAGGAGGATGGAGTTTGTCTTTAAACTTTAAGTTTGTTTTTTTACATTTAATATCTGAATGGCCCTCGAGTGTGGAGGAGTTCCACTGCAGCTCTGCTGGATTGATTTGTTGCTCTGTTGTCTTATGAATATGTGTGACTGGTTCTTGTGAGTTTGTTCTTGTCATTGTGTTAATTATATAGATTTGGACTATATGCATTGTCCGTTAATTACGAAGCATACCGTCATGCGCTGAGTTATTGTTTGTTCAGCTAGTTTAGCGTCGCCTCCCAGAAGTGCGGTGCCTCAGCTGTCTTTTGTTTTTGTTTTTTTTGTTCTGGGTTCAGAGGTCACACAGCACGTTCTCTGTTACGTGAGCGCAGTCCACCGAAAGAACATTATATTTCCCACAATTTAAGCTTCTGCATTTTCCAAACGCACTAGTATTATTCAAACGTATTGTTCGGTTCGTAGGCCTCGTACCGAACGCTTTAATACGAACACGTGTATTATTACAACTCTAGAAACAAATAACCATAGCTTGCGCGCCATCATGAGATTATTAGGAGATGTTTCAGCTGCAGGACAGCACTGAAGGCCCAGGTATAAAATGCACCGCCCGCCATAGTTACTATTGGTCCACTCCGTCTGTATGTATTTCATTAACATATATATGAACATATATTCCTTCTCTTCCTGCAGAAGTGCACTTTATTCTGACAGTAAAACAAGAAGAAGAGTTCTAGTCGAGCTGGATCATCATCAGAATGTCTGAAGTATTCCAGCAGAGCCACGATGTGACATCAAAGACTCCTTCAGGAGGTCAAAGAGGTCAAAATGTGGTAAGAAGTGTGTGTGTGTGTGTGTGCGTGTGTGTGTGTGTGTGTGTGTGCGTGTGTGTGCGTGTGTGTGTGTGTGCGTGTGTGTCCGATCGGTATGATGCAATCTGCTGAGATAACAACAGCTGATGAAACACTAATGAGTGTCTAGTGTGTGTGAACCTCAGGGGACGGACTGAGTACAGCCGCTCTGCAAACAGCTAATTATCACCCAGTGGTCACAGTGTGGCGGCCTCAAGGGGCCTCCAGGGCCTCAGTGATCAGAAACAACTGAGCCAACATGTTCTATCTTTACAAACAAACCAGGACACGGTAAATTCTGCTGTAATATGTAATTATGTCAGAGGTGGTCAACAGATCCACTCCTCCTTTGTCCTTTGAGAGCAATTAAACTCACAAACCCAACTGTTAACAAACACTTCAACAACAGCAATACAACACAACGCAACACAATACAATATAATACAATATAATACAATATAATGTAATATAATATAAGTAGTAAGACAGGTTGGGGGTTAAAGGTGAGAAGGAAGTCCGTGTTTGTTTGTCATGTTTTTGGGAGTGGAGATAAACGGCGACAGAGGTGTGCAGCAAAAAAGAGAAGTTTGCTGTAGGGGCGACTGTGGCTAAGTGGAGAGCAGGGCCATCCGTCAATCAGAGGGTCGGCGGTTGAATGACTCGAATGTAAATGTGATGCTGTACTTGTGTATTTCCGCGCTCCTACATTGGTGACCCTGAGTCTACTGGACGTTTCCAGAGACGAACATGACCGTGCTCGCAGTTTCGCTCAAGCTGCTGGAGTTTTTCCGTGTGGTTTGCTGAAGCACAGTTCGCTCTCGGAGACTATCTTACGGTCTTCGGACGTCCCAGGGAACATTCCACACCTTCCCAGTCGGCCCTTCGTCCTCACAGACCGAAACCACCAATGCAAAAAATTTAGAAAAGATTTTTCTGCTTACCTTTATGTTGAGCTCATGGCACGTTCAGTCTGTGAGAGAAGACAGGTCGCCGTGCTTGGGCCTGGTCCCTGTGGAGTCCTCCTCGCGGTGGCTCGCCAAGGACAACACAATGGGACCACAGCATGAAGCCTTACCTAGTCCAAGTTCAAATTTGATAACAATACCACAGACAATTTATATTTTACACGTTTGTCTCAGGGTATGTCAAGGCGTTTTCCAAAAAAGGCCATTTGGAGACGCTTGGGAACCATGGTCACATACCTAGTCTCCTGATTTGCATCTACATCACATGATCGCCTTTTATGTGAAAATAAAGAAAGAACAGTTTGCATTTTACGCAGTGACGCAGGCAGCAGACTCGCTGTTACGCAGTGACGTCCCGTGTTCTGGCTTTCAACCACCCACTGAAGCAGCACATCGTCGTTTTCGAAATTTCATTTGCGATACGAAGCGTCAGTCATCAGAACGATCGGTTGCAATTGGCTCGTTCTTTACACGAAAGAAGAGGGGCAGGCACTTTCCTTCAACGCGGACTCTCGTTGGCTATTGTAGGCTGTGGACAGGACATGGAAGCTCCTAGTGGGTCAAGTGAGGTGTCAATCGAAAGGTCAGAGTGAAGCTGCCATATACCAGACCCAGATACCGGCAATGTTTACATGTGAACTGGAGCTAGGACGGAAAATACATGAATAATTAGGCATATCTGCCGGCTAATTTTAAATGATGCAAGAGCAGTCCGTGGGTATTAATGGACGTAATAATGTGTTTTGGACTAAATATTTTACTGGATTGAATCGTCTGGACCTTTGCCGATGAAGACTGTTTTCGTCTGACTATTATCGATGGTGGATTACTATGAAGCTTCATTGGTGAGTTGCCTCAATTTAGTAATCGTATATTTGTGGGTTGGTGGTCTGACAGAGGTGTTGATTGTACCTGCTGTTGCGATTGTATCTTAAAATGGTTTGCATCAATCGAATCACAAGAATCTTAGCACCTGTACTTAGCATCAGTACCTACCAATACATAGCAGTTGTGTACATCAGTGGTCCCCAACCACCGGGCCGCGGACCGGTACCGGGCCGTGGATCATTTGGTACCGGGCCGCACAGAAATAATATTATACTATTTCCGTTTTGTTGATGATCAGAGTCTGAAAGAAGTTTTAATTTGAAAAATGACCGGATCCTCTTGCAATTTCATCCGCCTGTGCCTCTTGACATGTCAAGACGCTCGTCTCGGTCACGTGTCACGTGACCTCAAAAGTTAAGCCCACAAACTAGCGAAAATTAGTAAATTACTTTTGGAGAGCTTCTTTGCAAAGAGGTAAGGCCACTAAGGAGACAGAAGAAGAGCTACAACTTCCAAGAAAAAGAAAGCTTCATTTAACAGACAATATCAGGTCTAATTAAATATCAGGAGTAATTCTGACACGTCAAACCCGCTCTGCAGAACATGTGGCGACAGAGGAAGATCAGCTGCTGGAGATTGTAAATGATGGTTTCGACAACAAAAAGGTTTAGACAACAAAACTACTCAGTTAAGGTTTGGCGACAAAACTGCTTAGTTAAGTTTGGTCAGATCAGAAAACGCTTCTTTGTGGCGTTATGGAACCAACAATATATATTCAGTTTAATTTTGGAGAGCTTGTTATCTCCACATATCTGCACAGCTTCCTACACAAGTCATGGCATGTTTATGGCCTAAGCGTTGTAATGTATGTTATTTATGAATTCATAATTTGCTATATTTAATATCTTAAATAGTTTTAGGACTTTAAACTGCGTTTGTATGAAATTGTACAGTGTAACTTGAAGTTGAACCTGACTATGTGCGTTGTATTGTGGTTAGTGCACATACAGGTCATTAATCAGGGCCTTGCACCAACCCCACGACAGCTCTCAATGCAATGTGGTAAAGAAATTGATGTTTTAGGAGGCGCAAAATCATATTAATAGAACACAGACTGACGCAAACAAAGTCTCACACCTATGGGTTCAGGCCTCTAGAGTTTGATAAAGTTATTCAAAACAACTCCATGTGAAAGAGTTAATGAGATCCATGGAGGGTGAGGAAAGGTCATAAGATAGTTCATCTGACTCAAACAGTTCACTTTCTTATATCTGAAGATGAGCACACACCTCATGCAGTCTGAGGTCAGGTATCTGTTGATCAATGTGACAAATACATGTTCTATATTAATGCCATCCTCATAGTGAGACTTCTTTTCTCAGTGTATTCATTGATGCTTGTTAAACAGTCTTCCAGTCTATGAAGTAAAGGTTTAAATGATGACACTTTCAATGGATGATGAATTGAATGTAACATATATAACTCTTGGTGGGTATGTGGAAATGGGCAAATACAGGTATTTATATTTTTCTATTATGTTGACAGTATATATTCTAACAATCTGCTTTAATTGCACCATCGTGTACCTTATCTGGATACACAAGAACCTCCATGAGCCAATGTACATCTTCATTGCAGCGTTGCTACTGAACTCTATTGTTTACAACACTGCTATGTACCCAAAGATGTTAAGTGACTTTTTATCTGAAGAACAGCTCATATCATATTCAGCATGTCTCTTTCAGTTTTTTGTATATTACACCTTAAGTGCTTCAGATTTCTTCCTGTTGTCAGCCATGTCTTATGACAGGTATGTGGCGATATGTAAACCTCTGCGGTATGCAGCCATCATGAGAAGAAGCACAGTGACCACTATTCTGGTTCTAGCTTGGCTTGTGCCTGCTGGTGAGATGGCAGTCTTAGTAACTCTGGTTACAAACTCAAAACTCTGTAATTCAGCTTTAAGAGGATTGTTCTGTAACAATTCACTTTACAAACTCTTCTGTGAGAGTTCGAGAGCACTAGCTGTAGTTGATGTGCTGGCGCTGCTGAACATGGCACTCTTCCCTTTGCTCTTCATACTGTTTACATACACCAGAATACTTATGATATCATATAGAAGTGGTAGAAATGTCAGGAATAAAGCTGCACAGACTTGTTTACCCCACCTGATAGTTTTAATCTGCTTTTCATGTTTGTGTGGATATGATGTCATTGTAATTCAACTGGGATCTGATTTACATTTCATGACGACTTTACAAGCGTTTCTCTATTATCCTCTATTGAATCCAGTTATATACGGACTAAAGGTGAAAGAAATCTCTAAACACCTGAAGAAGTTGTTCTGTGAAGCCAAAGTGATGTAATGTACTGAAAGTACTGATACAGTAATCGTGACGTTAATGATGCCAATGAGCACTTATTGCTCCTGGGACATGAATCCACAGATGTGAATGTTCAGACCTTTTGGAAGGAAGAACAATCCTCTTTACTGTTCGTCATGGAAACAGAACAATGCAATGACTTCTCAATGTGCTGCAGTTATTCAACAATAAGTCTTCGTTACTGTCAACTGCAGCTCTGTAAGTCAGTCATGTGCAATCCAAAGAGGGAGCGTGTCACTTTAAATGGCCTCCTCCAATGTTTCTCCCATCAATGTGACACATTTGTTGATCAAGTTTGATATAACGGCTCGTGAACGGTGCATTCACTGCAGACGCCACTGTGGGAAATCTGCAAGGTTTTCATGCAGCTGTTTTGTCCAGAACTCCCTTGAAAATAGATTTTGAATTTCAGTACGTCATATTTGTGGAGAAATAAAGGTTGAATATAAAATATAACAATCCCATCAACAGAAAATAAATAGTAATAGAAATAAGGTACTGGCAGCATATTTCATCAGTACCAGAGATGTCGAGTAATGTCGGCTTCAACTGGCAGGAATCAGGAATCGGAAACGGTTTATTGTCGAGTTAGTTTGCACATACAAGGATCTGTCTCTGTGATTAGTGCATGACATTAAATACTTTGACATAGTAGAAGCAATATAAAATTGTGAAAATGTGCAATAAAGTATGATTAACAGACAAACAATATTTGTTAAGTATGTTAAACTAAGTGTTAGTTAAGTGTTAAGTGAAGAGTTTTACGAGTCAGTGGGGTCCAGAATAATTAAGCTTCTGGTTTAACTATAAATAATGAAAGTTTTTCATGAATGACAAATTAAACAAAGAACTGTCAAGAAGTAGACTGTGAGCATGTGGTAGTTTTGGCAGGACACCACCATATCATATGTATCGGAGCCCCGTACATCACATGGACAGAGAGTCTGGCCTTATGAGAAACGGTTTACTGCTGAATAATAAAGAGACCATGCTGCTGGAGGCTGATGTCGTTTTTCCAAACAGTGTCTGTAAAAGGAGGCTTTGATTAAAACTGAATGATGTCAGGCCACCAGACCTGTGTCTACATTGAACTGTGGTGTTTAGGGAAGGAGACACTAGTCTGCCAGTCCAGGGATCACTGTAAGCTCTCAGAGCAACTGGAGATAAAATAAAAAAGAGGAATCAGAAGATTTGAACTGCAAATGTCTGCACTCCTCTGTTGCTCTTAGAGTGGAAATGAATCGGCTTCTTTCCTTCTCTTTTTAGAGAGCAGTGTAGAATTGTTGCGGATAAAGTCCATTGAGAACGTTTCACTAATAGAGTCCTCACCGCTTAAGAAGAGCATTGAGCAAATGAATATTGGATTGTAAACTTAAATTTAAGTTATGTTGCGTATGTGATGAAAGGCAATTGGTGAATTATTGATCAGAAGAGAGGGTCGGCTCAAACACAATACTAGTCACTGTTACTTGATCAAATTGGTGTCTATGTGGAGCAGGGCCAAAGACCAGCATCTCAGTAACCTACAATAATATTACACCAGGAATTTCTGTTCTAATATTATTGTAGGAAGCCTGGGGTCAAGAAATCAGGCAGGAAGTTGGCAAGGGCAGCCAACAGCATGCATGGGCATTGTAAGGATACGCCTGAACTCCTGACTCATGTTGTAAAGCACTTTGAGTGGTTGCTATGCAGTCCATACTACAGCTGGTTTATTTGGACAGAATCAACCAAAGAAGGAACTGTCACAACAAAGCTAGAGACACGGAGTGCCAGAGATCATCATCTCTGAGAGCTTCGTGAGGCAATGAGCAGGTCACACCAAGCCCCAGTTAATCCTAAATGAATGGATTGTTTAACAGAATTGAAGCTATCGCACATTTATACCGGACAAAGCAAAAAGCTCAAGGAGCTGAGTCAACCGGTATAATTTACCTGCACCGATGAGAAGAACCACAAGCAAGCATTTGAAGCCCTGTGAAGGCTGTGTCCAGCAAAAACTGCACTACCTCTACAACACAAAGACATAGTCAGCACCACCAAAAGACCGGGAGGACAGACTGTAGAGACCTGATGTAGTCGTCCATCCTTTAGACACCAACAAGTCTTGTCTGTTTCATACCGTCGAAGGACAAACCTACCGGTGCAACCAACAGCATCTCAGGAAGAGGAAATAGCAGTAAAATGGGCTGATGGGCTGAAACCATAGTCATTCAAGACACCTGCAATTGTGGAATTGCTGTTGTTTTTGCTTACTCTACAATTAATTTGAAAAGAAAAAGAAACTTACACGGTTAGAACACCATACATGCACAAATAGAAGAAAATCAAGAACAATGCAAAAAAAGTCTCAAGCCTTATTTCTATTGTGGTTGTAGAAGGTCCGAGTAGACAAATAACTTCTTTCCAATTCTTCCAACAGTCCGGCAACAGCTAACCTGCCAAATGATTTGTTAGACAGAACAATCTGAGATGCCCTCTTTGGAAACTATTTGGAAAAGTACAATCACTTTCAAAAACTACTTGGCAGGTAATTGGATGAACCATCTGTCAATCAAACTCCTACCAGAGCAAGTCGGTAGAAAAGCGGAAGCATCTTTTCAATGGAGAAAAACTCTCCAGTTCTGATAGAACTGATGCTTTTTGCAGCATCTACGCAAACTCCTTCAAGAGCCATTGTAGTTTTGAATTAACAAAGACCTCTCTGTGTCATCATCACTGCCTCCAGCTGCCAGTAGCTCCTCAAAGGACTCTGGTTAGTCCATCCTGTGGCTTGCCGGACACAAAAGCATTACTTAAAGCCTGTCAAGATGGATTTTCGTGTGATATGTGATCCCGTAATTCTTGCGTGATCTTGTTACATCGTGGGAATCCAGCATCCATGGAGGTAATGCAATAGCTGAATCCATTGGAGAAAAGCCCTGTTCTGCCAATGGGTTCCCTGCTCAGGTAGTCTCTTCTTGTGGTGTGGATGAGCAGGTTCATGCTGTCGGGATCAGCAGTTGACCAGTGAGCAACTGAGAGATGGTGGACATAAAGTCAGCGGACTGCAACTCACCAAGCAAAAAGTCCAGTCAGGATGGCCAGAAGATCCTCTGCGACCACCAGAACTTCAGAGATGAAATCACAATCTCTCATCAGATACCAGCAGACCATTGCAACTACTCTGTTCTCCCAAATTGGACTGCTGAGTTGTTGTGGATGACTACAGCTGATTGAACTACAGAGAAGGCTGAAGGCTGCCAGAGCTTTATCTTACATCGAGCCCCTTTTCCCCCCAAAGTAATTGGCTGGCTTGAAAAACGGCTACGACTACTACCACCAACTACATACTTGACAAATTGGGAACATAAATGTCTGAACCAATTTTCATGTCAATCCATCCAATAGTTATTAGGATTTCAATCAATAATCTCATCGTGGCCCTAGAGAAACAGTCAGGAGGTTAATAATACCAAGTTGATAATAATTCATTCACAGTGGACCTTGAATATGTCACAGCTCTGCCACTTCTATCTAGTTTTTGCAGCCCCGCACCTTCGCGTCAGAGGATGCCAGGGTGGCGTTTACCATCAACCACCTGACAAGGAGAGCTCGCCTGTGGGGAACGGCGGAATGGGATCGTCGTACTCCTGCCTGTGCTTCCTTCCAATCCTTCTCCAACGAACTACGCAAGGTTTTCGGAGCGGTGTCCGGAGGACCGAATGTTACCGGAGGGCTAATGAGGCTCCGGCAGGGCCACCGATCTGTCACGGACTACGCCATTGATTTCCGGACCCAGGCTCGATTAAGCTCATGGAACATGGACGCCCAGTGTGACGCGTATCTGCTCGGGTTAGCGGATTACGTTAAAGATGAACTTATCTCGATCGAGCTACCCACATCCCTGGACAGACTTATTGAGGCAACCTCCAGAGTGGATCGGCGTATCCAGGTCAGGCGGCTGGCAAGGCGCCGGGAACAGTCATGCCAGGGGCAACCTCACTTTCCTCGTGCTACAGCTCCGGAGTACATGCCGACACAGCCGCTTCCTCAGGAGAGTGAACCCATGCAAGTGGAACGTACTGGGCTATCCACGGGGGAACGTGAGCGGTGCAGACGGGGAAATCTCTGCATGTACTGTGGTCAGGCAGGTCATTATGCTCACAATTGCCCATTAAAGGGCCGGGGCTCGCCAGTAAGGAAGGAAGTAGTGCTGAGCCGAGCAGATTCCCGATCCTCCGTCTGTCAGCGACCACTTTTCCACGCCCAACTACTATTAACCGGGGGCTCCCATACGATTTCCACCTACCTAGATTCTGGAGCAGACGCGTCCATTATGGACGAGGACCTTGTTACACAGTTGGGGATCGACCGGATACCTCTTCCCCAGGCTGTCTCAGCTAGCACCCTGGACGGTCATCTTCTGGGAACAATGACGCACCAAACCGTCCCGGTACACATGCTGTTGTCCGGCAACCACCACGAGACCATCAGCTTCCACATCCTGCAAACCCCTCACAGACTTTAGCGAGGTTTTCAACAAATCCAAAGCCATGTCTCTGCCTCCCCACCGTCCGTATGATTGTGCCATCGACCTCCTTCCTGGTACGTTCCCACCTAAGGGGCGCCTTTATTCCCTGTCTGCTCCTGAAAGAGAAGCAATGGACAGTTATATTCACGACTCCCTGGCTTCCGGTATCATTCGCCCCTCGTCCTCTCCCGCAGGGGCTGGATTGCAGCATCCAGATGGACCCCGCTAAGGTTACTGCTGTCACTACCTGGCCTGTCCCAAGCTCCCGCAAGCAACTTCAAAGTTTCCTGGGGTTCACCAATTTCTATTGGAGGTTCATCAGGAATTACAGCATAGTCGCTTCCCCACTCACCGCCCTCACCTCCTCCAAGACTCCTTTCCTGTGGAAAGTTCTCACCTGCCCACTCTGCCTCCTCCACTATTTAAACCCCTGCCTCACACACACACTCACTGCCAGATCGTTCTCTGCTTTCATGCAATACTTTCCAGCATACACCCTTGGACTGATTCCCTGTTGCCGACCCTGCCTGTTTCGGACTCCCTCGCCTTGCCTCTGCCCTGGGAACTCGCTCAGCCTTCTGTCCTTGACCACGAGAAACTGTCGCTGTTTTCCTGAGAATATTCTTCCTGACGTGTGTGTCGAAGAAATAAAGAATTCAAGTCAATTCAAGTATTGTTACAAACTATTCCTGGTGTTAGTCGTACTGCTCCTGGGTCCTTACTACACCCGTAACAGAATATCTGCAATTGTGAACTCTGGACCAAAAATGTTCATGCTCATGGTGACGCTCGACTCTCGACTCTTGACTATAGACCACAAACGTTATGTCAGAATTGGACGTAGTCGTTGTGACGTCTCTCTTTAGTTTGTGGAACGCAGTTTGGAAGCCTTGAGTTCAGCATTTTGGTTTTTGCCATCTTGGCTTTTTGCAACCAGTGAACAGGAAGTGACCATATCTGGACTGAGGAGTGACGTAGAGACGAGACCTGTCAATCAGCGTGTAGCCCCGCCCTAAAGCATCCCCTGCTTTATGGTCTGTGTGACTCTAAATGGACCATCATGTACTAAATGAACATCATGCTGTATTGAAGAAGACTTGAAACTAGAGATTGAGACATAAACTCATGTTTACAATGTTTACTGAGGTAATAAATCAAGAGAGAAGTAGAGTCATTTTCTATAGACTTCTATACAGCCAGAGGAGTCGCCCCCTGGTGGACACTAGAGAGAATGCAGCTTTAACACGCGAAGCTTTGACTTCACTTTAAAGAACCACAGGTTGCCGCCTGGCTAGACTCTTGCGACGAGAGCTAAAGTCAGTAGAATTCATCCTCTGGCTTGGGCTGAGTGAGTTAAATCTCCCAGAATTTCAGAGTGACTGTTGAATTAAAAGGGCAAAGAGTGTGTCTGATTTGTCAACCGTTTTGTGAAGATATGTTGGATCTGCTGTCTATTACTGGTGCTTTTGTGTTAAATTTTCCAACTGTAGAGGCTGCATTTCGTAGTGAAAGTGGGTTATGTCACAGTTTTACCTGATTGGGGAACAGTGGTTGTAGAATATATGGAATGTACCTTTTGTAAGTTCTGTCCTCATGACAACAGAACTTGTTGGGTCACTGAAGATCACATCTCATGGTGGTGTAGGCCTCCAGAGTTCTGAAGTTGTTGACATGTTGGTAGATCTTGTTATAGAGTTTTAATTAGATCCATGGAGGGTGAAGGAGTCTGGTAACAAAACCATCCACTGAGCCCAAACAGTTCATTCTGAATTCTGGAGCTCAACACGCACTAAGTGAAGGTAACTGTAAGTCAAAGGAGCTAACACAAGGTGATAGTTTTTAGATTCACATGCTTCATAATCTGCCTGGTAGATTTTCTTTGAAGTCATTAATGGATGCTGAATCAAATGTGACATATGTAACTCTTGGTGGGCATGTGGAAGTGCACAAATACGGATTTCTGTACTTTGTGATCATGTTTATAGCATATCTTCTAATAATCTGCAGTAATTCTACTATTGTGTGTATTATAGTGATTCACAAAAGCCTCCATGAGCCTATGTACGTGTTTATTGCAGCTTTATTAATCAACTCTGTTCTTTACAGCACTGCTATCTACCCAAAGCTTCTGATTGACTTTGTATCTGAGAAACAGAGGATATCTTACTCGGCCTGTCTCTTCCAGTGTTTTCTATATTACTCTTTCGATGGTTCAGAGTTCTTGCTGTTGTCAGTCATGGCCTATGACAGATATGTGTCTATATGTAAACCTCTGCAGTATCCAACCATCATGAAGAAAACAACCGTCTGTATCTTTCTGGCTTTGTCCTGGTGTCTTCCTGCCTGTCAGATTGCAGTTCCAGTCACACTTAGTGTTAATACCAAACTCTGCAACTTCACATTAAGAGGAATCTTTTGCAACAATTTAATTTACAAACTTCACTGTTTGAGCTCCAGGGTGCTCTCTGTGTACGGTGTGATTGTTTTATTGAATGTCGTCCTTTTCCCTGTGCTCTTCATACTGTTCACATACACAAAGATATTTATCATAACCTACAGAAGTTGTGGGGAAGTCAGGATGAAAGTGGCACAGACCTGTTTACCTCACCTGCTGGTTTTGATCAACTTTTGTAGTTTGGTTACGTATGATGTCATTTCAGTTAAACTGGAATCTGAGTTTCCAAAGACTGTACATTTCATAATGACTTTACAGGTGGTTTTGTATCATCCTCTCTTTAATCCCATCATATACGGACTGAAAATGACAGAAATCTATAAACACATCAAACGGTTGTTCTGTCGAGACAAACCCAACTAATACATCAACACAGATGATATTTCATGATATTTCAGAGATGGTATTTCATCTGAATGAAAAGGGTTTGTTATGACTACACAACAACAGGTGTCATCCGCTTCTTCATTGTAATGACTCCAACTCCAACACAATATGTTGATACTTTATGAGCAAATTTCAAAAACAAAACGTTTTAATTAATATAATATAGTAATCTGTTCTATCTTTTCATGTTATTTTTATTTTGTCTTGGTGTATTGAGGAAATGTATAGTTGTGTCTTAACGATCACTTCTCAGCCAACAGTAAATGATCAGTCTGAGGGAATCAGTGTTGATGACAACAAACACTCAGACATGCACTTTGTTCCATTAATATGAAGTCAGATTTACACGTTGGTCTCATCTCTGAATAAGCACCAATGTTACAGCTGCAAACTGATGATCAGAAAACTATTCTTAATATTGATTGTGCTAACATAGTGTGTTCATGTTCAAGAATAGTAATGTATGACAACCAATTAAAACCCACGTGCATGCATACATGAACACCCATATGCACACATACTTGTTGTTTTTTTTTAAATATTATTTTTTCCATCTCAAAAAGGTTCAAGGACACACAAACACACACTCACACTCACACACGCTCACACACACACACGCTCACACACGCTCTCACGCACACACACGCTTACACACACACACACACACACACACACACACACACACACACACTGACTATAGGATGTTTGCTGGCTTGTATCTCACTGTTCTTGTCGTCCTCTTGTTGTTATGTCTATGTATTGTCTCTTGTCTCTTAAATAAATAATATTAATAATAATAACAGTAATGTATTCATAGTGAGACACTTTCAGCTTTGCATGCTTTTCCTGAACTGCGTCCCCACAGTACTAACCACATTTGATTTGCTTCTGCAGCATGAGCTCCATATACTGACGAGGTTTAGAGAATCAGAATCAGAATCAGAACCGTTTATTGCCAAGCAAGTTTGCAACTACAAGGAATTTGTCATGGCGGTGGCGCATAACATTTAACAATAAACAATAACATTAAACTATCACAATCAGCACAATGGAAGAAATAGAAACATATTAAAATTTACAATAAAATATAAAATATAGAAAACAGGGATGTCCTGGGGAGGACAGAGTCAGTGGGGGTCTTGGTCTCTGTTAATGAGCCTGACTGCGGCCGGGAAGAAACTGTTCATGTGTCGTGAGGTCTTGGTCCTGATGGACCTCAGCCTCCTGCCAGATGGAAGGGGCATGAACAGTTCATGTCCAGGGTGAGAGGGGTCAGCTACAATCCTTCTTGCTCGCTTCAGGGTTCTTGAACAGAACAAGTCCTGGAGGGACGGCAGATTGCAGCCGATCACCTCTCAGCAGAGTGAATGATGCGCTGCAGTCTGTCCTTGTCCTTGGCAGTGGCTGCAGCGTACCAGACCGTGATGGAGGAGCAGAGGATGGACTCAATGATGGCTCTGTAGAAATGCACCATCATTGTCTTTGGCAGGTTGAGTTTCTTCAGCTGCCTCAGGAAGTACATCCTCTGCTGAGCCTTCTTGGTGATGGAGCTGATGTTGAGCTCCCACTTGAGGTCCTGGGATATGATGGAGCCCAGGAAGAGGAAGGACTCCACCACGTCGACGGGGGAGTCACACAGGGTGATGGGGGCTGGTGGGGCTGCGTTCTTCCTGAAATCCACAACCATCTCCACTGTCTTTAGAGCGTTGAGCTCCAAGTTGTTCAACCCGCACCAGGTCACCAGATGGTCAGTCTCCCACCTGTAGGCGGACTCATCCCCACCAGAGATGAGTCCAATGAGGGTGGTGTCAATGAGGGTGGTGTCATCCGCGAACTTCAGGAGCTTGACTGACTGGTGAGTGGAGGTGCAGCTGTTGGTGTACAGGGAGAAGAGCAGAGGGGAAAGAATGCAGCCTTGGGGGGAACCGGTGCTGATGGTCCTGGAGGCTGAGACGTGCTTTCCCAGCTTGACGTGCTGCTTCCTGTCAGACAGGAAGCCTGTGATCCACTTGCAGAGTCTGGATTGGTGCGTCATTGTTCCCAGAAGATGACCGTCCAGGGTGCTAGCTGAAACAGCCCGTGGATAGCCCAGTACGTTCCACTTGCATGGGTTGGCCGGGGCTGCGGCTACCGTGAGTTGTCGTAACTGGTCAATCAGAGTGGTGAGTATCTGGTTCTGATTCGCCAGGTCGTGATGAACCCCGGCGGTGTTGGTGACAGCCATGGTCTCGGTTCGCCGCATCGCCTCCTTGATCGCTTCGAGCCAGGCCCATGCCGTGGCGCCATCTGCTGGATCCATGTTCTGGCCAGATCGTACTGTTACGGGTGTAATATTATTGTAGGTTACTGAGATGCTGGTCCGTGCTTTACACCAGCACCGCGGCGAGCTTCGGTCCCCCGTTCTCTCAGTCCTTGCTCGTCCACTCCGCCACCACTGGTTAAATCCTCGCCTCCATCCACGCGTATTACACGCGCAGTGTTGCCGCCTCGTCCCCTCTTCGCCCCGACAACGCTGATAGTCGGGGACTCAATAATCAGGAATACCCGTTTCTTCAACGCGGAGACACACTGTTTCCCCAGAGCAACAGCTCAAGACATCCTGCTGAAGCTGCCTGGCCTGCTGCGCGCCCTCCCGTCTTCCATTCGGCGAATTATCGTTCATGTGGGAATCAACGATACAGCCCTCCACCAGTCTGAGTTGACCAAGATTGATTTTACAAATCTTTTAAACTTTTTGAACAGCTGTGGACTGTCTGCTTTTATCAGTGGTCCAAGTCCAACACTCGGCCGTGGATCACAGCGGTTCAGCAGAGTCCTCAGCCTCCACACTTGGCTCCAGGCCGCCTGCAACCAACAACGTGAGCTTCATTGACAATTTTAATCTGTTTTGGGACCGCTCTTCTGCTTTTAAGCACGATGGTATTCATTTTAACAAACTGGGTAGCCGCCTGCTAGCGGCTAATTTACAGCATGCTGTTCACTCCCATTCACATGATTGACTGTTTACACCTGGCACACATGATCCTGGATCCACTGATCTCTGTCACTCCTCTACGATCATTCATCAGCCGCATTCATCCCCTACAAGCAACACTAGCTCCCCCTGGCGGCATGGAGGGTCTCCTACTACTCTCTCCCTGGCCTCTACCGTAACTTCCACTCCACGACCCATGAACATTCCCGTGAGAATCACAGACTCGCGCTCACGCCCTAGTTATGGTCGGGTTCGAGGTGCTGCACAGAGTGATCCTATTGCACATACCCCCAAAGCTTCCTGTGCTGATGACGACACAGTGTCTTCCCCCATGAAAATATGTCTGTAACAAACAAGGCTCATATTTTAAATGACTTGTTCACAAGTCATAATTTGGCTTTTTTATTTCTGACCGAGACCTGGCAAAAAAAGAGAAGTTTGCTGTAGGGGCGACTGTGGCTAAGTGGAGAGCAGGGCCGTCCGTCAATCAGAGGGTCGGCGGTTCGATCCCCGGCTCCGCTAGTCGCATGTCGATGTGTCCTTGAGCAAGACACTTAACCCCAAAATGTCTCCCGTAGTTGTGCCTACGGTGTAGAAATGTGATAGAATCTGAATTGTAAGTCGCTTTGGATAAAAGCGTCTGCTGAATGACTCTAATGTAGATGTGATGCTGTACTTGTGTATTTCCGCGCTCCTACATTGGTGACCCTGAGTCTACTGGACGTTTCCAGAGACTAACATGACCGTGCTCGCAGTTTCGCTCAAGCTGCTGGAGTTTTTCCGTGTGGTTTGCTGAAGCACAGTTCGCTCTCGGAGACTATCTTACGGTCTTCGGACGTCCCAGGGAACATTCCACACCTTCCCAGTCGGCCCTTCGTCCTCACAGACCGAAACCACCAATGCAAAAAAATTAGAAAAGATTTTTCTGCTTACCTTTATGTTGAGCTCATGGCACGTTCAGTCTGTGAGAGAAGACAGGTCGCCGTGCTTGGGCCTGGTCCCTGTGGAGTCCTCCTCGCGGTGGCTCGCCAAGGACAACACAATGGGACCACAGCATGAAGCCTTACCTAGTCCAAGTTCAAATTTGATAACAATACCACAGACAATTTATATTTTACACGTTTGTCTCAGGGTATGTCTAGGCGTTTTCCAAAAAAGGCCATTTGGAGACGCTTGGGAACCATGGTCACATACCTAGTCTCCTGATTTGCATCTACATCACATGATCGTCTTTTATGTGAAAATAAAGAAAGAACAGTTTGCATTTTACGCAGTGACGCAGGCAGCAGACTCGCTGTTACGCAGTGACGTCCCGTGTTCTGGCTTTCAACCACCCACTGAAGCAGCACATCGTCGTTTTCGAAATTTCATTTGCGATACGAAGCGTCAGTCATCAGAACGATCGGTTGCAATTGGCTCGTTCTTTACACGAATGAAGAGGGGCAGGCACTTTCCTTCAACGCGGACTCTCGTTGGCTATTGTAGTCTGTGGACAGGACATGGAAGCTCCGAGTGGGTCAAGTGAGGTGTCAATCGAAAGGTCAGAGTGCAATTTTAAATGATGCAAGAGCAGTCCGTGGGTATTAATGGACGTAATAATGTGTTTTGGACTAAATATTTTACTGGATTGGATCGTCTGGACCTTTGCCGATGTAACAAGACCGTTTTCGTCTGACTATTATCGATGGTGGATTACTATGAAGCTTCATTGGTGAGTTGCCTCAATTTAGTAATCGTATATTTGTGGGTTGGTGGTCTGACAGAGGTGTTGATTGTACCTGCTGTTGCGATTGTATCTTAAAATGGTTTGCATCAATCGAATCACAAGAATCTTAGCTTTCCAAAGACATGTCGCATCAGTACCTACCAATACATAGCAGTTGTGTACATCAGTGGTCCCCAACCACCGGGCCGTGGCATTTGGTACCGGGACACACAGAAATAATAAATATTATACTCTTTCCGTTTTGTTGATGAAGTTTTATTTTGAAAAATGACCGGATCCTCTTGCAATTTCATCCACCTGTGCCTCTTGACATGTCAAGACGCTCGTCTCGGTCACGTGACCTCAAAAGTTAAGCCCGCAAACTAGCGAAAATTAGTAAATAACTTTTGGAGAGCTTCTTTGCAAAGAGGGAAGGCCACTAAGGAGACAGAAGAAGAGCTACAACTTCCAAGAAAAAGAAAGCTTCATTGAACAGACAATATCAGGTCTAATTAAATATCAGGAGTAATTCTGACACGTCAAACCTGCTCTGCAGAATATGTGGCGACAGAGGAAGATCAGCTGCTGGAGATTGTAAATTATGGTTTAGACAACAAAAAGGTTTAGACAACAAAACTACTTGGTTAACTTTTGGCAACAAAACTGCTTAGTTAAGTTTTGACAACAAAACTACTTAGTTAGGTTGAGGCAACACAACTACTTAGTTAAGTTTAGGCAACACAACTACTTAGTTAGGTTTAGACAACAAAACTACTTATTTTGGTTGAGACAACTAAACTACTTATTTAGGTTTCGACAACTAAACTACTTAGTTACGTTTAGGCAACAAAACTACTTATTTAGGGTTAGACAACAAAACTACTTTGTTAAGTTTAGGAAACAAAACTACTTAGTTAAGTTTAGGCAACAAAACTACTCAGTTAATTTTAGACAACTAAACTATTTAGTTAAGTTTAGGCAACACAACTACTTAGTTAAGTTTAGGCAACAGAACTACTTATTTAGGTTTAGACAACACAACAAATTAGTTAAGTTTAGGCAACAAAACTACTTATTTAGGTTTCGACAACAAAACTACTTGGTTAAGTTTAGACAACAAAACTACTTAGTTAAGTTTAGGCAACAAAAGTACTTAGTTAAGTTTAGGCAATAAAACTACTCTGTTACGTTTAGGAAACAAAACTACTCACTTAAGTTTAGGCAACAAAACTGCTTAGTTACGTTTAGGCAACACAACTACTTAGTTAGGTTTCGACAACAAAACTACTAAGCCATGGATGAATTATGTCACTCTTCCCGTCGGGGGTCAGATCAGAAAACGCTTCTTTGTGGCGTTATGGAACCAACAATATATATTCAGTTGTTTCATTTTGGAGAGCTTGTTATCTCCACATATCTGCACAGCTTCCAACACAAGTCATGGCATGTTTATGGCCTAAGCGTTGTAATGTATGTTATTTATGAATTCATAATTTGCTATATTTAATATCTTAAATAGTTTCAGGACTTTAAACTGCGTTTGTATGAAATTGTACAGTGTAACTTGAAGTTGAACCTGACTATGTGCGTTGTATTGTGCTTAGTGCACATGCAGGTCATTAATCAGGGCCTTGCACCAACCCCACGACAGCTCTCAATGCAATGTGGTAAACAAATTGATGTTTTAGGAGGCGCAAAATCATATTAATAGAACACAGACTGACGCAAACAAAGTCTCACACCTATGGGTTCAGGCCTCTAGAGTTTGATAAAGTTATTCAAAACAACTCCATGTGAAAGAGTTAATGAGATCCATGGAGGGTGAGGAAAGGTCATAAGATAGTTCATCTGACTCAAACAGTTCACTTTCTTATATCTGAAGATGAGCACACACCTCATGCAGTCTGAGGTCAGGTATCTGTTGATCAATGTGACAAATACATGTTCTATATTAATGCCATCCTCATAGTGAGACTTCTTTTCTCAGTGTATTCATTGATGCTTGTTAAACAGTCTTCCAGTCTATGAAGTAAAGGTTTAAATGATGACACTTTCAATGGATGATGAATTGAATGTAACATATATAACTCTTGGTGGGTATGTGGAAATGGGCAAATACAGGTATTTTTATTTTTCTATTATGTTGACAGTATATATTCTAACAATCTGCTTTAATTGCACCATCGTGTACCTTATCTGGATACACAAGAACCTCCATGAGCCAATGTACATCTTCATTGCAGCTTTGCTACTGAACTCTATTGTTTACAACACTGCTATGTACCCAAAGATGTTAAGTGACTTTTTATCTGAAGAACAGCTCATATCATATTCAGCATGTCTCTTTCAGTTTTTTGTATATTACACCTTATGTGCTTCAGATTTCTTCCTGTTGTCAGCCATGTCTTATGACAGGTATGTGGCGATATGTAAACCTCTGCGGTATGCAGCCATCATGAGAAGAAGCACAGTGACCACTATTCTGGTTCTAGCTTGGCTTGTGCCTGCTGGTGAGATGGCAGTCGCAGTAACTCTGATTACGAACTCAAAACTCTGTAATTCAGCTTTAAGAGGATTGTTCTGTAACAATTCACTTTACAAACTCTTCTGCGAGAGTTCGAGAGCACTATCTCTATTTGATGTGCTGGCGCTGCTGAGCATGGCACTCTTCCCTTTGCTCTTCATACTGTTTACATACACCAGAATACTTGTGATATCATATAGAAGTGGTAGAAATGTCAGGAATAAAGCTGCACAGACTTGTTTACCCCACCTGATAGTTTTAATCTGCTTTTCATGTTTGTGTGGATATGATGTCATTTTAATTCATCTGGGATCAGATTCAGATTTCATGACGACTTTACAAGCGTTTCTCTATTATCCTCTATTGAATCCAGTTATATACGGACTAAAGGTGAAAGAAATCTCAAAACACCTGAAGAAGTTGTTCTGTGAAGCCAAAGTGATGTAATGTACTGAAAGTACTGATACAGTAATCGTGACATTAATGATGCCAATGAGCACTTATTGCTCCTGGGACATGAATCCACAGATGTGAATGTTCAGACCTTTTGGAAGGAAGAACAATCCTCTTTACTGTTCGTCATGGAAACAGAACAATGCAATGACTTCTCAATGTGCTGCAGTTATTCAACAATAAGTCTTCGTTACTGTCAACTGCAGCTCTGTAAGTCAGTCATGTGCAATCCAAAGAGGGAGCGTGTCACTTTAAATGGCCTCCTCCAATGTTTCTCCCATCAATGTGACACATTTGTTGATCAAGTTTGATATAACGGCTCGTGAACGGTGCATTCACTGTTCACGTTTATTGTCGAGTTAGTTTGCACATACAAGGATCTGTCTCTGTGATTAGTGCATGACATTAAATACTTTGACATAGTAGAAGCAATATAAAATTGTGAAAATTTACAATAAAGTATGATTAACAGACAAACAATATATGTTAAGTATGTTAAACTAAGTGTTAGTTAAGTGTTAAGTGAAGAGTTGTAAGAGTCAGTGGGGTCCAGAATAATTAAGCTTCTGGTTTAACTATAAATAATGAAAGTTTTTCATGAATGACAAATTAAACAAAGAACTGTCAAGAAGTAGACTGTGAGCATGTGGTAGTTTTGGCAGGACACCACCATATCATAAGTATCGGAGCCCCGTACATCACATGGACAGAGAGTCTGGCCTTATGAGAAACAGTTTACTGCTGAATAATAAAGAGACCATGCTGCTGGAGGCTGATGTCGTTTTTCCAAACAGTGTCTGTAAAAGGAGGCTTTGATTAAAACTGAATGATGTCAGGCCACCAGACCTGTGTCTACATTGAACTGTGGTGTTTAGGGAAGGAGACACTAGTCTGCCAGTCCAGGGATCACTGTAAGCTCTCAGAGCAACTGGAGATAAAATAAAAAGGAGGAATCAGAAGATTTGAACTGCAAATGTCTGCACTCCTCTGTTGCTCTTAGAGTGGAAATGAATCGGCTTCTTTCCTTCTCTTTTTAGAGAGCAGTGTAGAATTGTTGCGGATAAAGTCCATTGAGAACGTTTCACTCATAGAGTCCTCGCCGCTTAAGAAGAGCATTGAGCAAATGAATATTGGATTGTAAACTTAAATTTAAGTTATGTTGCGTATGTGATGAGAGGCAATTGGTGAATTATTGATCAGAAGAGAGGGTCGGCTCAAACACAATACTAGTCACTGTTACTTGATCAAATTGGTGTCTATGTGGAGCAGGGCCAAAGACCAGCATCTCAGTAACCTACAATAATATTACACCCGTAACAGTACGATCTGGCCAGAACATGGATCCAGCAGACGGCGCCACGGCATGGGCCCGTCTCGAAGCGATCGAGGAGGCGATGCGGCGAACCGAGACCATGGCTGTCACCAACACCGCCGGGGTTCATCACAACCTGGCGAATCAGAACCAGATACTCACCACTCTGATTGACCAGTTACGACAACTCACGGCAGCCGCAGCCCCGACCAACCCATGCAAGTGGAACGTACTGGGCTATCCACGGGGGAACGTGAGCGGCGCAGACGGGGAAATCTCTGCATGTACTGTGGTCAGGCGGGTCATTATGCTCACAATTGCCCGTTAAAGGGCCGGGGCTCGCCAGTAAGGAAGGAAGTACTGCTGAGCCGAGCAGATTCCCGATCCTCCGTCTGTCAACGACCACTTTTCCACGGCCAACTACTATTAACCGGGGGCTCCCATACGATTTCCACCTTCCTAGATTCTGGAGCAGACGCGTCCATTATGGACAAGGACCTTGTTACACAGTTGGGGATCGACCGGATACCTCTTCCCCAGGCTGTTTCAGCTAGCACCCTGGACGGTCATCTTCTGGGAACAATGACGCACCAAACCGTCCCGGTACACATGCTGTTGTCCGGCAACCACCACGAGACCATCAGCTTCCACATCCTACAAACCCCTCACATTCCCCTCATTCTGGGATACCCCTGGCTACGTCGACATAATCCGCACGTTGACTGGACTACGGGAGCTTTTCGGGGTTGGATCCAGTCCTGTCACCTAGTCTGCCTGAAGCAAGCCGCCGTTCCACAAGGTGCCACGCTCACCCAATCCACGCCTGAACTTACGGGAGTTCCTGCGGAATACTTGGACTTTAGCGAGGTTTTCAACAAATCCAAAGCCATGTCTCTGCCGCCCCACCGTCCGTATGATTGTGCCATCGACCTCTTTCCTGGTACGTTCCCACCTAAGGGGCGCCTTTATTCCCTGTCTGCTCCTGAAAGAGAAGCAATGGACAGTTATATTAACGACTCCCTGGCTTCCGGTATCATACGCCCCTCGTCCTCTCCCGCAGGGGCTGGATTTCTCTTTGTGGAGAAGAAGGATAAGACTCTCAGACCCTGCATCGACTACCGGGGCTTAAATGAAATCACGATTAAGAACCGGTACCCTTTGCCACTCATTGCAATGGCCTTCGAGCTACTTCAAGGAGCCACCATCTTCTCCAAGCTCGACCTCCGCAACGCCTATCACCTGGTCCGGATCAGAGAAGGGGATGAGTGGATGACGGCATTTAATACACCGAATACCTTGTGATGCCCTTCGGCTTAACTAACGCACCCGACATCTTCCAAGCCCTGGTTAACGACATGCTCCGAGACATGTTGGACCGGCACGTATTCGTCTACCTCGATGACATCTTGATCGTCTCCAAGAACCAAGAGGAACATGTGCACCACGTTCAGTCCGTGCGTCAACGCATTACTGGAGAACTCCCTGTTTGTGAAGGGGGAGAAGTGCGAGTTTCATGTTCCCACGGTCTCATTCCTGGGTTATATCGTCTCCCGGGGCAGCATCCAGATGGACCCCGCTAAGGTTACTGCTGTCACTACCTGGCCTGTCCCAAGCTCCCGCAAGCAACTTCAAAGTTTCCTGGGGTTCGCCAATTTCTATCGGAGGTTCATCAGGAATTACAGCGTGATTGCTTCCCCACTCACCGCCCTCACCTCCTCCAAGACTCCATTCCTGTGGAAAGTTCTCACCTGCTCACTCTGCCTCCTCCACTCTTTAAACCCCTGCCTCACACACACTCACTGCCAGATCGTTCTCTGCTTTCATGCAATACTTTCCCGCATACACCCTTGGACTGATTCTCTGTTGCCGACCCTGCCTGTTTCGGACTCCCTCGCCTTGCCTCTGCCCTGGGAACTCGCTCAGCCTTCTGTCCTTGACCACGAGAAACTGTCGCTGTTTTCCTGAGAATATTCTTCCTGTCGTGTGTGTCGAAGAAATAAAGAATTCAAGTCAATTCAAGTATTGTTACAAACTATTCCTGGTGTTAGTCGTACTGCTCCTGGGTCCTTACTACACCCGTAACAGAATATCTGCAATTGTGAACTCTGGACTGATGAAGAAAATCATCCTAACTTTGAATTGAACTGACCACATTTGGGCTCACACGTAAACAGTTATATAACGTGTTATGTAACAGACATTTGGTTTTCAGCAAGCGTTCGTGGGAAAGGTTGGTCGGCGCCAGACAGACTGTAATAAATCTCTTGTAAAAAGTACCAAAACATTTCCGTACTTGGGGCTGTGTCCTATCAGAGGGCAAGAGGTCAGAACAGCATAAGAACATGTCCTAATTAGGGGTCCAGATGTGTCCTGTTTTGGATTCAACAGACTAGTTTGATTGATGGAACACAGCTAAAGGGGGCGTGAAGTTTGACTGTAAGAGTGATCTGTGTAAAGCAGTACATGGTCGTTTCAATATACTGAACTGGTTGATGTTGGCTTGATCTTATTAAAACACTTCCCGCTGGTTGCAACTCCGGTCCAAAAATGTTCATGCTCATGGTGACGCTCGACTCTAGACTCTTGACTCTAGACCACAAACGTTATATCAGAATTGGACGTAGTCGTCGTGACATCTCTCTTTGGTTTGTGGAACGCAGTTTGGAAGCCTCGAGTTCAGCATTTTGGTCGTCACCATCTTGGCTTTTTGCAACCAGTGAACAGGAAGTGACCATATCTGGACTGAGGAGGAGTGACGTAGAGACGAGACCTGTCAATCAGCGTGTAGCCCCGCCCTAAAGCATCCCCTGCTTTATGGTCTGTTTGACTCTAAATGGACCATAATGTACGAAATGAACATCATGCTGTATTGAAGAAGACTTGAAACTAGAGATTGAGACATAAACTCATGTTTACAATGTTTACTGAGGTAATAAATCAAGAGAGAAGTAGAGTCATTTTCTCATAGACTTCTATATAGCCAGAGGAGTCGCCCCCTGGTGGACACTAGAGAGAATGCAGCTTTATCACACGAAGCTTTGACTTCACTTTAAAGAACCATAGAAATAGAAACATATTAACATTTACAATAAAATATAGAATATAGTGCACCACAAAACATAACAGGACTGTGAAACAAGTGAAGTGTAAGTGAAAAGTTAAAAGTGATGAGTGTGTTTAAATAAAGAAACAGGGATGTCCTGGGGAGGACAGAGTCAGTGGGGGTCCTGGTCTCTGTTAATGAGCCCGACTGCGGCCGGGAAGAAACTGTTCATGTGTCGTGAGGTCTTGGTCCTGATGGACCTCAGCCTCCTGCCAGATGGAAGGGGCACAGAGGGGTCAGCTACAATCCTTCTTGCTCGTTTCAGGGTTCTTAAAGTGAACAAGTCCTGGAGGGACGGCAGATTGCAGCCGATCACCTCTCAGCAGAGTGAATGATGCGCTGCAGTCTGTCCTTGTCCTTGGCAGTGGCTGCAGCGTACCAGACCGTGATGGAGGAGCAGAGGATGGACTCAATGATGGCTCTGTAGAAATGCACCATCATTGTCTTTGGCAGGTTGAGTTTCTTCAGCTGCCTCAGGAAGTACATCCTCTGCTGAGCCTTCCTTGTGATGGAGCTGATGTTGAGCTCCCACTTGAGGTCCTGGGATATGATGGAGCCCAGGAAGAGGAAGGACTCCACCACGTCGACGGGGGAGTCACACAGGGTGATGGGGGCTGGTGGGGCTGCGTTCTTCCTGAAATCCACAACCATCTCCACTGTCTTTAGAGCGTTGAGCTCCAAGTTGTTCAACCCGCACCAGGTCACCAGATGGTCAGTCTCCCACCTGCAGGCAGACTCATCCCCACCAGAGATGAGTCCAATGAGGGTGGTGTCAATGAGGGTGGTGTCATCCGTAGGGTTGGGTATCGTTTGGGGTTTTTTTCGATACCGGTGCTAAATCGATACTTTTAAAACGATACCGGTGCCTGAACGGTGCCTGAACCGATACTTTTTTCTTCAAATTGAACAATATATTAACTGTTTAAAGTATACTATAAATATAAATAAATACAAAACACTTTGCTTCAAACTACAGCTTCAAATGTTTTAACTAGATAGATAGATAGATAGATGATAGATATGTACTTTATTTATCCCCAGGGGGAAATTTGTATGTTACAGCAGCAAGACACACCAATTAGCAGAGTAACCAAAAATATTAAGTATTAAAAAATGCACAATAGAATAACAGAGTAGGACAAATTCAAATATCAGAATATAGAATATATCAGCAACAACATAAAACAACAACAATGCACAGTATATACAATGAAATAGAATAGTATTGAATTATCTGACTAGGTGAAGAACAGTAGTACAAAAGTCAACCCCAGCAAACAGCAGTGAAGCAGTGTGTAGTTATGTGGAGGATGATCTGGCCACTATGAACAATATGTTAACTGTTAACAGTTTACAGTATACTTAAATAAATATAAATAAATACAAAACACACACACACACACACGCTGTACACACACTACAGCTTCAAACTTCAGCAATTATTTTGCAGAAATATGAGCATATTTTCCTTCTCTGGCAAAATACGACACGTCTCATGACTTATTTTATTTTACCAGTTGGTGGCGGTAATGCGCCAATTCGTCGTTTGCCAACCCGCCAGTTGGTCTCAAAGAAGGAGAAGAAGAAGCTTTCGCGTGCCTGTGTTGTTGTGCTTATGAGCGACAGCGCTAAGTACCCCGCTGTAATAATACTATGAGTGAGGAGCGGAGGACCGAGTCCTGCTGCCAGGACGGAGTCATCAGAGTAGTGTACAAAAAGTATTTCAATTGGCTCAGGCACCGAAAGGAGGTACCGAAATCTGCGTTGCATTTCGGTCCGGTAGGTACCGGACGTATAGGAACCGGTGCCATATTGGCACAGAGTTTCGGTACCCAACCCTAGTCATCCGCGAACTTCAGGAGCTTGATGGACTGGTGACTGGAGGTGCAGCTGTTGGTGTACAGGGAGAAGAGCAGAGGGAAAAGAACGCAGCGTTGGGGGGGAACCGGTGCTGATGGTCCTGGAGGCTGAGACGTGCTTTCCCAGCTTGACATGGTGCTTCCTGTCAGACAGGAAGCCTGTGATCCTCTTGCAGGTGGAGTCGGGCACCTGCTGCTGGGAGAGCTTGTCCTGCAGCAGAGACGGGATAATGGTGTTGAAAGCAGAGCTGAAGTCCACAAACAGGATCCTGGCGTAGGTTCCTGGGGAGTCCAGATGCTGGAGGATGAAGTGAAGGGCCATGTTGTCTGCGTCATCCACAGGAGATGGAGTCAGGACTGACCCACGGGACCGTCTGTGAATCAGCTTCCACCTTTGCTAATACCTGGACAAGGCTGTGGACTACGGGCTGGAGCCCAATTGTCCACCAGATCTGCTATGATAGCTCCACTCACCTCTCCATCCGACTGTGTCAGCTGCACCCGCCTGGTGGATAAAATCACAGAGCTGGAAGGAAGAATATCCACGCTCTACAGGATCCAATATCCCGAGAACCTCATGGACACCATCATCTTCGGTCCATCACAAACCGACACAGCCAGCGACCGTGTGCATGATTCCATTGCTTCCAGTCCTGCTGCCGTGGCCCCTCCTCCGGTCGCAGCTCCTGAAGCTTCCTGGCTACGGCTCGGAGCTAAGCCTAAAGCCCTGGTCAGCTCCACTCCATCACATCACGAGCCCTGGTCCCTGGTCTGTGCTCGCAGCAGCCGGAGAGGGAGACATCACTCTCCTACACCTCATAACTTCGATGTCCAGCTGAAGAATGGATATGACGCCCTTGCCCTACACGACTTCCCTCCTCTGACTACGGACTCCCAGCTTCCTACACCATCCCAGCTGCTGCCTCAAGGGACCCACAGCCCCGGGTCCCCCGACATCCCTACGCCAGTCATTCCTGAGCTCTCCTCTCGCCCCAGGACACGCCGCTCCATACCGTGCTTTACACCAGCACCACGGCGAGCTTCGGTCCCCCGTTCTCTCAGTCCTTGCTCGTCCTCTCTGCCACCACTGGTTAAATCCTCGCCTCCATCCACGCGTATTACACGCGCAGTGTTGCCGCCTCGTCCCCTCTTCGCCCCGACGACGCTGATAGTCGGGGACTCAATAATCAGGAACACCCGTTTCTTCAACGCGGAGACACACTGTTTCCCCGGAGCAACGGCTCAAGACATCCTGCTGAAGCTGCCTGGCCTGCTGCGCGCCCTCCCGGCTTCCATTCGGCGAATTATCGTTCATGTGGAAATCAACGATACAGCCCTCCACCAGTCTGAGTTGACCAAGATTGATTTTACAAATCTTTTTAACTTTTTAAACAGCTGTGGACTGTCTGCTTTTATCAGTGGTCCAAGTCCAACACTCGGCCGTGGATCACAGCGGTTCAGCAGAGTCCTCAACCTCCACACTTGGCTCCAGGCCGCCTGCAGAACCAACAACTTGAGCTTCATTGACAATTTTAATCTGTTTTGGGACCGCTCTTCTGCTTTTAAGCACGATGGTATTCATTTTAACAAACTGGGTAGCCGCCTGCTAGCGGCTAATTTACAGCATGCTGTTCACTCCCATTCACATGATTGACTGTTTACACCTGGCACACATGATCCTGGATCCACTGATCTCTGTCACTCCTCTACCATCATTCATCAGCCGCATTCATCCCCAACAAGCAACACTAGCTCCCCCTGGTGGCATGGAGGGTCTGTTACTACTCTCTCCCCGGCCTCTACCGTAACTTCCACTCCACGACCCATGAACATTCCCGTGAGAATCACAGACTCGCGCTCACGCCCTAGTTATGGTCGGGTTCGAGGTGCTGCACGAGTGATCCGTCCTATTGCACATACCCCCAAAGCTTCCTGCGCTGATGACGACACAGTGTCTTCCCTCCATCAAAATGTGTCTGATTAATGCAAGCTCTTTAACAAACAAGGCTCACATTTTAAATGACTTGTTCACAAGTCATAATTTGGCTTTTTTATTTCTGACCGAGACCTGGCAAAAAAAGAGAAGTTTGCTGTAGGGGCGACTGTGGCTAAGTGGAGAGCAGGGCCATCCGTCAATCAGAGGGTCGGCGATTCGATCCCCGGCTCCGCTAGTCGCATGTCGATGTGTCCTTGAGCAAGACACTTAATCCCAAAATGTCTCCCGTAGTTGTGCCTACGGTGTAGAAATGTGACAGAATCTGAATTGTAAGTCTCTTTGGATAAAAGCGTCTGCTGAATGACTCTAATGTAAATGTGATGCTGTACTTCCTGTATTTCCGCGCTCCTACATTGGTGACCCTGAGGCCATATCCACATTAGGCCGTGTCTCGTTGGATGCAGAGTTCTCAAATAGAACCGATCTCCGTCCACACGGGAGTTTTCAGCATTATTCTCAAGTTGATCTGCATCCACATGGCAGCCTTCGAAGGCGGACAGCACGTGACCATTAACGTACACTGGGCATGCGCGTGATGGTGTAAACAGGAAGTGGATTGCTTGCTTAGTTAAAAAAAAATATGACAGAGTAATAAAGAAGTCTTTAATAATGAAAGGTTGTATTTGATACTTAAGATCTTCCTCAATCAACTCAAACAGACACAGTTCGTGGAAAGTTTTATTTTTCAGACGTAGTTACAGCGCTGCGGGTCTCTCTCTCTCTCTCTCTCTCTCTCTCTCTCTCTCTCTCTCTCTCTCTCTCTCTCTCTCTCTCACATCAACTTTACTTTAAAATCAACACTTACACGGAAACGTTTACTCGATTATGGTCCATAAATGTGGTCAACACACGTCGATCACTCGCTTCCATGTGTTGTTGTCATGGGGGCTGATGAATGTAACGTTAGCTCCGCCATTGGGGTATTCCTTCATGAGATACGGCATCAGGGGATAAGCTGGGTCACCCAGCAGAAAAAACAGGGACATCATCTTCGCCCTCTATCAATTATTGAGGGCATTTGCTCCATCTTTTAGGGCACAACATCATGCAACAGGTCCGACTCGCTAGCTTCTAAGCTAATTGTAACATTACCGCCAATGGGGAAATGCTAACCGCGATTAGCATAAGCGAATATAATATATCTTCGTACATATTTTCATAAAGAAATACTTGCAGACTAAGGTCTCTCAAGGCTACCAAACGGAAAAAGTAAAACGAATCAGCGTTGATCACTCGTCTCTCACTCGTCTCCTCTGTGTTGTTTGTAGCTGTAGCTCTGAATAGCATTTATTGCTAACTGTAGCTTCAGACAGCCGCTCCGTGGGGGCTGATCGCCGATGGTCAATCAGCTCGCTGATCGCTAGAATAACAGCTGCTTCCTCCACATAAATGCAGACTTTTTACTGCACAACAGCTGCTAGTACGCAACAGGTAATACAGTATTCAGAAAACCGGCTCTCCATGTACGGCTGATACGTCTCTCGCTGCTGGTCGCCGGCTGTTTGTTTTCTTCCGGGTACGGGTCACGTGATAGTGAGTGTGACGAATCAGGGACGGAGACGTCATGGCTGGTAATAACCAATCCAGTAGCGAGCACGGGTGTGGGCTCATTTTTTTCTAACATCCGTATCTGACGTCTACACCGAACCAAAACCCCGGAGTTCTCAAATAGCTCCAACCTCGGCGGAGTTTTCAGGTTCCTCCGTTAAGGCTGCTCCAAAACTCCGGCGTGGTGTGGCTGCTCAGTGTAAACGTAGGAAAACTGGATTAGTGTGGACATGGTATGAGTCTACTGGACGTTTCCAGAGACGAACATGACCGTGCTCGCAGTTTCGCTCAAGCTGCTGGAGTTTTTCCGTGTGGTTTGCTGAAGCACAGTTCGCTCTCGGAGACTATCTTACGGTCTTCGGACGTCCCAGGGAACATTCCACACCTTCCCAGTCGGCCCTTCGTCCTCACAGACCGAAACCACCAATGCAAAAAAATTAGAAAAGATTTTTCTGCTTACCTTTATGTTGAGCTCATGGCACGTTCAGTCTGTGAGAGAAGACAGGTCGCCGTGCTTGGGCCTGGTCCCTGTGGAGTCCTCCTCGCGGTGGCTCGCCAAGGACAACACAATGGGACCACAGCATGAAGCCTTACCTAGTCCAAGTTCAAATTTGATAACAATACCACAGACAATTTATATTTTACACGTTTGTCTCAGGGTATGTCTAGGCGTTTTCCAAAGAAGGCCATTTGGAGACGCTTGGGAACCATGGTCACATACCTAGTCTCCTGATTTGCATCTACATCACATGATCGTCTTTTATGTGAAAATAAAGAAAGAACAGTTTGCATTTTACGCAGTGACGCAGGCAGCAGACTCGCTGTTACGCAGTGACGTCCCGTGTTCTGGCTTTCAACCACCCACTGAAGCAGCACATCGTCGTTTTCGAAATTTCATTTGCGATACGAAGCGTCAGTCATCAGAACGATCGGTTGCAATTGGCTCGTTCTTTACACGAAAGAAGAGGGGCAGGCACTTTCCTTCAACGCGGACTCTCGTTGGCTATTGTAGGCTGTGGACAGGACATGGAAGCGCCTAGTGGGTCAAGTGAGGTGTCAATCGAAAGGTCAGAGTGAAGCTGCCATATACCAGACCCAGATACCGGCAATGTTTACATGTGAACTGGAGCTAGGACGGAAAATACATGAATAATTAGGCATATCTGCCGGCTAATTTTAAATGATGCAAGAGCAGTCCGTGGGTATTAATGGACGTAATAATGTGTTTTGGACTAAATATTTTACTGGATTGAATCGTCTGGACCTTTGCCGATGAAGACTGTTTTCGTCTGACTATTATCGATGGTGGATTACTATGAAGCTTCATTGGTGAGTTGCCTCAATTTAGTAATCGTATATTTGTGGGTTGGTGGTCTGACAGAGGTGTTGATTGTACCTGCTGTTGCGATTGTATCTTAAAATGGTTTGCATCAATCGAATCACAAGAATCTTAGCACCTGTACTTAGCATCAGTACCTACCAATACATAGCAGTTGTGTACATCAGTGGTCCCCAACCACCGGGCCGCGGACCGGTACCGGGCCGTGGATCATTTGGTACCGGGCCGCACAGAAATAATATTATACTATTTCCGTTTTGTTGATGATCAGAGTCTGAAAGAAGTTTTATTTTGAAAAATGACCGGATCCTCTTGCAATTTCATCCGCCTGTGCCTCTTGACATGTCAAGACGCTCGTCTCGGTCACGTGTCACGTGACCTCAAAAGTTAAGCCCACAAACTAGCGAAAATTAGTAAATTACTTTTGGAGAGCTTCTTTGCAAAGAGGTAAGGCCACTAAGGAGACAGAAGAAGAGCTACAACTTCCAAGAAAAAGAAAGCTTCATTTAACAGACAATATCAGGTCTAATTAAATATCAGGAGTAATTCTGACACGTCAAACCCGCTCTGCAGAACATGTGGCGACAGAGGAAGATCAGCTGCTGGAGATTGTAAATGATGGTTTAGACAACAAAACTACTTAGTTAACTGTAGGCAACAAAACTGCTTCGTTAAGTTGTGGCAACAAAACTACTCAGTTTAGGCAACAAAACTCCTTAGTTAAGTTTCGGCAACAAAACTACTCAGTTAAGGTTTGGCGACAAAACTGCTTAGTTAGGTTTCGTCAGATCAGAAAACGCTTCTTTGTGGCGTTATGGAACCAACAATATATATTCAGTTTAATTTTGGAGAGCTTGTTATCTCCACATATCTGCACAGCTTCCTACACAAGTCATGGCATGTTTATGGCCTCAGCGTTGTAATGTATGTTATTTATGAATTCATAATTTGCTATATTTAATATCTTAAATAGTTTTAGGACTTTAAACTGCGTTTGTATGAAATTGTACAGTGTAACTTGAAGTTGAACCTGACTATGTGCGTTGTATTGTGGTTAGTGCACATGCAGGTCATTAATCAGGGCCTTGCACCAACCCCACGACAGCTCTCAATGCAATGTGGTAAACAAATTGATGTTTTAGGAGGCGCAAAATCATATTAATAGAACACAGACTGACGCAAACAAAGTCTCACACCTATGGGTTCAGGCCTCTAGAGTTTGATAAAGTTATTCAAAACAACTCCATGTGAAAGAGTTAATGAGATCCATGGAGGGTGAGGAAAGGTCATAAGATAGTTCATCTGACTCAAACAGTTCACTTTCTTATATCTGAAGATGAGCACACACCTCATGCAGTCTGAGGTCAGGTATCTGTTGATCAATGTGACAAATACATGTTCTATATTAATGCCATCCTCATAGTGAGACTTCTTTTCTCAGTGTATTCATTGATGCTTGTTAAACAGTCTACCAGTCTATGAAGTAAAGGTTTAAATGATGACACTTTCAATGGATGATGAATTGAATGTAACATATATAACTCTTGGTGGGTATGTGGAAATGGGCAAATACAGGTATTTTTATTTTTCTATTATGTTGACAGTATATATTCTAACAATCTGCTTTAATTGCACCATCGTGTACCTTATCTGGATACACAAGAACCTCCATGAGCCAATGTACATCTTCATTGCAGCTTTGCTACTGAACTCTATTGTTTACAACACTGCTATGTACCCAAAGATGTTAAGTGACTTTTTATCTGAAGAACAGCTCATATCATATTCAGCATGTCTCTTTCAGTTTTTTGTATATTACACCTTAAGTGCTTCAGATTTCTTCCTGTTGTCAGCTATGTCTTATGACAGGTATGTGGCGATATGTAAACCTCTGCGGTATGCAGCCATCATGAGAAGAAGCACAGTGACCACTATTCTGGTTCTAGCTTGGCTTGTGCCTGCTGGTGAGATGGCAGTCTCAGTAACTCTGGTTACGAACTCAAAACTCTGTAATTCAGCTTTAAGAGGATTGTTCTGTAACAATTCACTTTACAAACTCTTCTGTGAGAGTTCGAGAGCACTATCTCTATTTGATGTGCTGGCGCTGCTGAGCATGGCACTCTTCCCTTTGCTCTTCATATTGTTTACATACACCAGAATACTTATGATATCATATAGAAGTGGTAGAAATGTCAGGAAAAAAGCTGCACAGACTTGTTTACCCCACCTGATAGTTTTAATCTGCTTTTCATGTTTGTGTGGATATGATGTCATTGTAATTCAACTGGGATCTGATTTACATTTCATGACGACTTTACAAGCGTTTCTCTATTATCCTCTATTGAATCCAGTTATATACGGACTAAAGGTGAAAGAAATCTCTAAACACCTGAAGAAGTTGTTCTGTGAAGCCAAAGTGATGTAATGTACTGAAAGTACTGATACAGTAATCGTGACGTTAATGATGCCAATGAGCACTAAGAACAATAAGTCTTCGTTACTGTCAACTGCAGCTCTGTAAGTCAGTCATGTGCAATCCAAAGAGGGAGCGTGTCACTTTAAATGGCCTCCTCCAATGTTTCTCCCATCAATGTGACACATTTGTTGATCAAGTTTGATATAACGGCTCGTGAACGGTGCATTCACTGCCGACGCCACTGTGGGAAATCTGCAAGGTTTTCATGCGGCTGTTTTGTCCAGAACTCCCTTGAAAAGAGATTTTGAATTTCAGTACGTCATATTTGTGGAGAAATAAAGGTTCAATATAAAATATAACAATCCCATCAACAGAAAATAAATAGGAATAGAAATAAGGTACTGGCAGCATATTTCATCAGTACCAGAGATGTCGAGTAATGTCTGCTTCAACTGGCAGGAATCAGGAATCAGAAACGGTTTATTGTCGAGTTAGTTTGCACATACAAGGATCTGTCTCTGTGATTAGTGCATGACATTAAATACTTTGACATAGTAGAAGCAATATAAAATTGTGAAAATGTACAATAAAGTATGATCAACAGACAAACAATATTTGTTAAGTATGTTAAACTAAGTGTTAGTTAAGTGTTAAGTGAAGAGTTGTACGAGTCAGTGGGGTCCAGAACAATTAAGCTTCTGGTTTAACTATAAATCATGAAAGTTTTTCATGAATGACAAATTAAACAAAGAACTGTCAAGAAGTAGACTGTGAGCATGTGGTAGTTTTGGCAGGACACCACCATATCATATGTATCGGAGCCCCGTACATCACATGGACAGAGAGTCTGGCCTTATGAGAAACAGTTTACTGCTGAATAACAAAGAGACCATGCTGCTGGAGGCTGATGTCGTTTTTCCAAACAGTGTCTGTAAAAGGAGGCTTTGATTAAAACTGAATGATGTCAGGCCACCAGACCTGTGTCTACATTGAACTGTGGTGTTTAGGGAAGGAGACACTAGTCTGCCAGTCCAGGGATCACTGTAAGCTCTCAGAGCAACTGGAGATAAAATACAAAAGAGGAATCAGAAGATTTGAACTGCAAATGTTTGCACTCCTCTGTTGCTCTTAGAGTGGAAATGAATCGGCTTCTTTCCTTCTCTTTTTAGAGAGCAGTGTAGAATTGTTGCGGATAAAGTCCATTGAGAACGTTTCACTAATAGAGTCCTCGCCGCTTAAGAAGAGCATTGAGCAAATGAATATTGGATTGTAAACTTAAATTTAAGTTATGTTGCGTATGTGATGAAAGGCAATTGGTGAATTATTGATCAGAAGAGAGGGTCGGCTCAAACACAATACTAGTCACTGTTACTTGATCAAATTGGTGTCTATGTGGAGCAGGGCCAAAGACCAGCATCTCAGTAACCTACAATAATATTACACCAGGAATTTCTGTTCTAATATTATTGTAGGAAACACACGGTGGTTTTTCCGATCGATACGATTTTCCCTATGCGAGGGCCAGAGACGCAAAAGGGAATTTCCAGCCTGTCAAGGAAATCTGTGGTGTCTGAAGCCATGAGATCCAGTAATAGAAGGACTGAGGTGGAATCAGGATTTACAGGCAGTTGGCCTGTGAGCTGAAGAGCAGAGAGACGGGGCCAAAGGTGGTGGAGCTCTGGAGGACGGACATGAGGAAGACCAGACAGACAGAACCACTCTGGAGGACAACCAGATGGGTAGAGCCTGGGGTCAAGAAATCAGGCAGGAAGTTGGCAAGGGCAGCCAACAGCATGCATGGGCATTGTAAGGATACGCCTGAACTCCTGACTCATGTTGTAAAGCACTTTGAGTGGTTGCTATGCAGTCCATACTACAGCTGGTTTATTTGGACAGAATCAACCAAAGAAGGAACTGTCACAACAAAGCTAGAGACACGGAGTGCCAGAGATCATCATCTCTGAGAGCTTCGTGAGGCAATGAGCAGGTCACACCAAGCCCCAGTTAATCCTAAATGAATGGATTGTTTAACAGAATTGAAGCTATCGCACATTTATACCGGACAAAGCAAAAAGCTCAAGGAGCTGAGTCAACCGGTATAATTTACCTGCACCGATGAGAAGAACCACAAGCAAGCATTTGAAGCCCTGTGAAGGCTGTGTCCAGCAAAAACTGCACTACCTCTACAACACAAAGACATAGTCAGCACCACCAAAAGACCGGGAGGACAGACTGTAGAGACCTGATGTAGTCGTCCATCCTTTAGACACCAACAAGTCTTGTCTGTTTCATACCGTCGAAGGACAAACCTACCGGTGCAACCAACAGCATCTCAGGAAGAGGAAATAGCAGTAAAATGGGCTGATGGGCTGAAACCATAGTCATTCAAGACACCTGCAATTGTGGAATTGCTGTTGTTTTTGCTTACTCTACAATTAATTTGAAAAGAAAAAGAAACTTACACGGTTAGAACACCATACATGCACAAATAGAAGAAAATCAAGAACAATGCAAAAAAAGTCTCAAGCCTTATTTCTATTGTGGTTGTAGAAGGTCCGAGTAGACAAATAACTTCTTTCCAATTCTTCCAACAGTCCGGCAACAGCTAACCTGCCAAATGATTTGTTAGACAGAACAATCTGAGATGCCCTCTTTGGAAACTATTTGGAAAAGTACAATCACTTTCAAAAACTACTTGGCAGGTAATTGGATGAACCATCTGTCAATCAAACTCCTACCAGAGCAAGTCGGGAGAAAAGCGGAAGCATCTTTTCAATGGAGAAAAACTCTCCAGTTCTGATAGAACTGATGCTTTTTGCAGCATCTACGCAAACTCCTTCAAGAGCCATTGTAGTTTCGAATTAACAAAGACCTCTCTGTGTCATCATCACTGCCTCCAGCTGCCAGTAGCTCCTCAAAGGACTCTGGTTAGTCCATCCTGTGGCTTGCCGGACACAAAAGCATTACTTAAAGCCTGTCAAGATGGATTTTCGTGTGATATGTGATCCCGTAATTCTTGCGTGATCTTGTTACATCGTGGGAATCCAGCGTCCATGGAGGTAATGCAATAGCTGAATCCATTGGAGAAAAGCCCTGTTCTGCCAATGGGTTCCCTGCTCAGGTAGTCTCTTCTTGTGGTGTGGATGAGCAGGTTCATGCTGTCGGGATCAGCAGTTGACCAGTGAGCAACTGACAGATGGTGGACATAAAGTCAGCGGACTGCAACTCACCAAGCTAAAAGCAAAAAGTCCAGTCAGGATGGCCAGAAGATCCTCTGCGACCACCAGAACTTCAGAGATGAAATCACAATCTCTCATCAGATACCAGCAGACCATCGTAACTACTCTGTTCTCCCAAAATGGACTGCTGAGTTGTTGTGGATGACTACAGCTGATTGAACTACAGAGAAGGCTGAAGGCTGCCAGAGCTTTATCTTACATCGAGCCCCTTTTCCCCCCAAAGTAATTGGCTGGCTTGAAAAACGGCTACGACTACTACCACCAACTACATACTTGACAAATTGGGAACATAAATGTCTGAACCAATTTTCATGTCAATCCATCCAATAGTTATTAGGATTTCAATCAATAATCTCATCGTGGCCCGAGAGAAACAGTCAGAAGGTTAATAATACCAAGTTGATAATAATTCATCCACAGTGGACCTTGAATATGTCACAGCTCTGCCACTTCTATCTAGTTTTTGCAGCCCCGCACCTTCGCGTCAGAGGATGCCAGGGTGGCGTTTACCATCAACCACCTGACAAGGAGCGCTCGCCTGTGGGGAACGGCGGAATGGGATCGTCGTACTCCTGCCTGTGCTTCCTTCCAATCCTTCTCCAACGAACTACGCAAGGTTTTCGGAGCGGTGTCCGGAGGACCGAATGTTACCGGAGGGCTAATGAGGCTCCAGCAGGGCCACCGATCTGTCACGGACTACGCCATTGATTTCCGGACCCAGGCTCGATTAAGCTCATGGAACATGGACGCCCAGTGTGACGCGTATCTGCTCGGGTTAGCGGATTACGTTAAAGATGAACTCATCTCGATCGAGCTACCCACATCCCTGGACAGACTTATTGAGGCAACCTCCAGAGTGGATCGGCGTATCCAGGTCAGGCGGCTGGCAAGGCGCCGGGAACAGTCATGCCAGGGGCAACCTCACTTTCCTCGTGCTACAGCTCCGGAGTACATGCCGACACAGCCGCTTCCTCAGGAGAGTGAACCCATGCAAGTGGAACGTACTGGGCTATCCACGGGGGAACGTGAGCGGTGCAGACGGGGAAATCTCTGCATGTACTGTGGTCAGGCAGGTCATTTTGCTCACAATTGCCCATTAAAGGGCCAGGGCTCGCCAGTAAGGAAGGAAGTACTGCTGAGCCGAGCAGATTCCCGATCCTCCGTCTGTCAACGACCACTTTTCCACGCCCAACTACTATTAACCGGGGGCTCCCATACGATTTCCACCTTCCTAGATTCTGGAGCAGACGCGTCCATTATGGACGAGGACCTTGTTACACAGTTGGGGATTGACCGGATACCTCTTCCCCAGGCTGTCTCAGCTAGCACCCTGGACGGTCATCTTCTGGGAACAATGACGCACCAAACCGTCCCGGTACACATGCTGTTGTCCGGCAACCACCACGAGACCATCAGCTTCCACATCCTGCAAACCCCTCACAGACTTTAGCGAGGTTTTCAACAAATCCAAAGCCATGTCTCTGCCTCCCCACCGTCCGTATGATTGTGCCATCGACCTCCTTCCTGGTACGTTCCCACCTAAGGGGCGCCTTTATTCCCTGTCTGCTCCTGAAAGAGAAGCAATGGACAGTTATATTAACGACTCCCTGGCTTCCGGTATCATTCGCCCCTCGTCCTCTCCCGCAGGGGCTGGATTGCAGCATCCAGATGGACCCCGCTAAGGTTACTGCTGTCACTACCTGGCCTGTCCCAAGCTCCCTCAAGCAACTTCAAAGTTTCCTGGGGTTCACCAATTTCTATTGGAGGTTCATCAGGAATTACAGCATAGTCGCTTCCCCACTCACCGCCCTCACCTCCTCCAAGACTCCTTTCCTGTGGAAAGTTCTCACCTGCTCACTCTGCCTCCTCCACTATTTAAACCCCTGCCTCACACACACACTCACTGCCAGATCGTTCTCTGCTTTCATGCAATACTTTCCAGCATACACCCTTGGACTGATTCCCTGTTGCCGACCTTGCCTGTTTCGGACTCCCTCGCCTTGCCTCTGCCCTGGGAACTCGCTCAGCCTTCTGTCCTTGACCACGAGAAACTGTCGCTGTTTTCCTGAGAATATTCTTCCTGACGTGTGTGTCGAAGAAATAAAGAATTCAAGTCAATTCAAGTATTGTTACAAACTATTCCTGGTGTTAGTCGTACTGCTCCTGGGTCCTTACTACACCCGTAACAGAATATCTGCAATTGTGAACTCTGGACCAAAAATGTTGATGCTCATGGTGACGCTCGACTCTCGACTCTTGACTATAGACCACAAACGTTATGTCAGAATTGGACGTAGTCGTCGTGACATCTCTCTTTAGTTTGTGGAACGCAGTTTGGAAGCCTCGAGTTCAGCATTTTGGTTTTCGCCATCTTGGCTTTTTGCAACCAGTGAACAGGAAGTGACCATATCTGGACTGAGGAGTGACGTAGAGACGAGACCTGTCAATCAGCGTGTAGCCCCGCCCTAAAGCATCCCCTGCTTTATGGTCTGTGTGACTCTAAATGGACCATCATGTACTAAATGAACATCATGCTGTATTGAAGAAGACTTGAAACTAGAGATTGAGACATAAACTCATGTTTACAATGTTTACTGAGGTAATAAATCAAGAGAGAAGTAGAGTCATTTTCTATAGACTTCTATACAGCCAGAGGAGTCGCCCCCTGGTGGACACTAGAGAGAATGCAGCTTTAACACGCGAAGCTTTGACTTCACTTTAAAGAACCACAGGTTGCCGCCTGGCTAGACTCTTGCGACGAGAGCTAAAGTCAGTAGAATTCATCCTCTGGCTTGGGCTGAGTGAGTTAAATCTCCCAGAATTTCAGAGTGACTGTTGAATTAAAAGGGCAAAGAGTGTGTCTGATTTGTCAACCGTTTTGTGAAGATATGTTGGATCTGCTGTCTATTACTGGTGCTTTTGTGTTAAATTTTCCAACTGTAGAGGCTGCATTTCGTAGTGAAAGTGGGTTATGTCACAGTTTTACCTGATTGGGGAACAGTGGTTGTAGAATATATGGAATGTACCTTTTGTAAGTTCTGTCCTCATGACAACAGAACTTGTTGGGTCACTGAAGATCACATCTCATGGTGGTGTAGGCCTCCAGAGTTCTGAAGTTGTTGACATGTTGGTAGATCTTGTTATAGAGTTTTAATTAGATCCATGGAGGGTGAAGGAGTCTGGTAACAAAACCATCCACTGAGCCCAAACAGTTCATTCTGAATTCTGGAGCTCAACACGCACTAAGTGAAGGTAACTGTAAGTCAAAGGAGCTAACACAAGGTGATAGTTTTTAGATTCACATGCTTCATAATCTGCCTGGTAGATTTTCTTTGAAGTCATTAATGGATGCTGAATCAAATGTGACATATGTAACTCTTGGTGGGCATGTGGAAGTGCACAAATACGGATTTCTGTACTTTGTGATCATGTTTATAGCATATCTTCTAATAATCTGCAGTAATTCTACTATTGTGTGTATTATAGTGATTCACAAAAGCCTCCATGAGCCTATGTACGTGTTTATTGCAGCTTTATTAATCAACTCTGTTCTTTACAGCACTGCTATCTACCCAAAGCTTCTGATTGACTTTGTATCTGAGAAACAGAGGATATCTTACTCGGCCTGTCTCTTCCAGTGTTTTCTATATTACTCTTTCGATGGTTCAGAGTTCTTGCTGTTGTCAGTCATGGCCTATGACAGATATGTGTCTATATGTAAACCTCTGCAGTATCCAACCATCATGAAGAAAACAACCGTCTGTATCTTTCTGGCTTTGTCCTGGTGTCTTCCTGCCTGTCAGATTGCAGTTCCAGTCACACTTAGTGTTAATACCAAACTCTGCAACTTCACATTAAGAGGAATCTTTTGCAACAATTTAATTTACAAACTTCACTGTTTGAGCTCCAGGGTGCTCTCTGTGTACGGTGTGATTGTTTTATTGAATGTCGTCCTTTTCCCTGTGCTCTTCATACTGTTCACATACACAAAGATATTTATCATAACCTACAGAAGTTGTGGGGAAGTCAGGATGAAAGTGGCACAGACCTGTTTACCTCACCTGCTGGTTTTGATCAACTTTTGTAGTTTGGTTACGTATGATGTCATTTCAGTTAAACTGGAATCTGAGTTTCCAAAGACTGTACATTTCATAATGACTTTACAGGTGGTTTTGTATCATCCTCTCTTTAATCCCATCATATACGGACTGAAAATGACAGAAATCTATAAACACATCAAACGGTTGTTCTGTCGAGACAAACCCAACTAATACATCAACACAGATGATATTTCATGATATTTCAGAGATGGTATTTCATCTGAATGAAAAGGGTTTGTTATGACTACACAACAACAGGTGTCATCCGCTTCTTCATTGTAATGACTCCAACTCCAACACAATATGTTGATACTTTATGAGCAAATTTCAAAAACAAAACGTTTTAATTAATATAATATAGTAATCTGTTCTATCTTTTCATGTTATTTTTATTTTGTCTTGGTGTATTGAGGAAATGTATAGTTGTGTCTTAACGATCACTTCTCAGCCAACAGTAAATGATCAGTCTGAGGGAATCAGTGTTGATGACAACAAACACTCAGACATGCACTTTGTTCCATTAATATGAAGTCAGATTTACACGTTGGTCTCATCTCTGAATAAGCACCAATGTTACAGCTGCAAACTGATGATCAGAAAACTATTCTTAATATTGATTGTGCTAACATAGTGTGTTCATGTTCAAGAATAGTAATGTATGACAACCAATTAAAACCCACGTGCATGCATACATGAACACCCATATGCACACATACTTGTTGTTTTTTTTTAAATATTATTTTTTCCATCTCAAAAAGGTTCAAGGACACACAAACACACACTCACACTCACACACGCTCACACACACACACGCTCACACACGCTCTCACGCACACACACGCTTACACACACACACACACACACACACACACACACACACACACTGACTATAGGATGTTTGCTGGCTTGTATCTCACTGTTCTTGTCGTCCTCTTGTTGTTATGTCTATGTATTGTCTCTTGTCTCTTAAATAAATAATATTAATAATAATAACAGTAATGTATTCATAGTGAGACACTTTCAGCTTTGCATGCTTTTCCTGAACTGCGTCCCCACAGTACTAACCACATTTGATTTGCTTCTGCAGCATGAGCTCCATATACTGACGAGGTTTAGAGAATCAGAATCAGAATCAGAACCGTTTATTGCCAAGCAAGTTTGCAACTACAAGGAATTTGTCATGGCGGTGGCGCATAACATTTAACAATAAACAATAACATTAAACTATCACAATCAGCACAATGCAAGAAATAGAAACATATTAAAATTTACAATAAAATATAAAATATAGAAAACAGGGATGTCCTGGGGAGGACAGAGTCAGTGGGGGTCTTGGTCTCTGTTAATGAGCCTGACTGCGGCCGGGAAGAAACTGTTCATGTGTCGTGAGGTCTTGGTCCTGATGGACCTCAGCCTCCTGCCAGATGGAAGGGGCATGAACAGTTCATGTCCAGGGTGAGAGGGGTCAGCTACAATCCTTCTTGCTCGCTTCAGGGTTCTTGAACAGAACAAGTCCTGGAGGGACGGCAGATTGCAGCCGATCACCTCTCAGCAGAGTGAATGATGCGCTGCAGTCTGTCCTTGTCCTTGGCAGTGGCTGCAGCGTACCAGACCGTGATGGAGGAGCAGAGGATGGACTCAATGATGGCTCTGTAGAAATGCACCATCATTGTCTTTGGCAGGTTGAGTTTCTTCAGCTGCCTCAGGAAGTACATCCTCTGCTGAGCCTTCTTGGTGATGGAGCTGATGTTGAGCTCCCACTTGAGGTCCTGGGATATGATGGAGCCCAGGAAGAGGAAGGACTCCACCACGTCGACGGGGGAGTCACACAGGGTGATGGGGGCTGGTGGGGCTGCGTTCTTCCTGAAATCCACAACCATCTCCACTGTCTTTAGAGCGTTGAGCTCCAAGTTGTTCAACCCGCACCAGGTCACCAGATGGTCAGTCTCCCACCTGTAGGCGGACTCATCCCCACCAGAGATGAGTCCAATGAGGGTGGTGTCAATGAGGGTGGTGTCATCCGCGAACTTCAGGAGCTTGACTGACTGGTGAGTGGAGGTGCAGCTGTTGGTGTACAGGGAGAAGAGCAGAGGGGAAAGAATGCAGCCTTGGGGGGAACCGGTGCTGATGGTCCTGGAGGCTGAGACGTGCTTTCCCAGCTTGACGTGCTGCTTCCTGTCAGACAGGAAGCCTGTGATCCACTTGCAGAGTCTGGATTGGTGCGTCATTGTTCCCAGAAGATGACCGTCCAGGGTGCTAGCTGAAACAGCCCGTGGATAGCCCAGTACGTTCCACTTGCATGGGTTGGCCGGGGCTGCGGCTACCGTGAGTTGTCGTAACTGGTCAATCAGAGTGGTGAGTATCTGGTTCTGATTCGCCAGGTCGTGATGAACCCCGGCGGTGTTGGTGACAGCCATGGTCTCGGTTCGCCGCATCGCCTCCTTGATCGCTTCGAGCCAGGCCCATGCCGTGGCGCCATCTGCTGGATCCATGTTCTGGCCAGATCGTACTGTTACGGGTGTAATATTATTGTAGGTTACTGAGATGCTGGTCCGTGCTTTACACCAGCACCGCGGCGAGCTTCGGTCCCCCGTTCTCTCAGTCCTTGCTCGTCCACTCCGCCACCACTGGTTAAATCCTCGCCTCCATCCACGCGTATTACACGCGCAGTGTTGCCGCCTCGTCCCCTCTTCGCCCCGACAACGCTGATAGTCGGGGACTCAATAATCAGGAATACCCGTTTCTTCAACGCGGAGACACACTGTTTCCCCAGAGCAACAGCTCAAGACATCCTGCTGAAGCTGCCTGGCCTGCTGCGCGCCCTCCCGTCTTCCATTCGGCGAATTATCGTTCATGTGGGAATCAACGATACAGCCCTCCACCAGTCTGAGTTGACCAAGATTGATTTTACAAATCTTTTAAACTTTTTGAACAGCTGTGGACTGTCTGCTTTTATCAGTGGTCCAAGTCCAACACTCGGCCGTGGATCACAGCGGTTCAGCAGAGTCCTCAGCCTCCACACTTGGCTCCAGGCCGCCTGCAACCAACAACGTGAGCTTCATTGACAATTTTAATCTGTTTTGGGACCGCTCTTCTGCTTTTAAGCACGATGGTATTCATTTTAACAAACTGGGTAGCCGCCTGCTAGCGGCTAATTTACAGCATGCTGTTCACTCCCATTCACATGATTGACTGTTTACACCTGGCACACATGATCCTGGATCCACTGATCTCTGTCACTCCTCTACGATCATTCATCAGCCGCATTCATCCCCTACAAGCAACACTAGCTCCCCCTGGCGGCATGGAGGGTCTCCTACTACTCTCTCCCTGGCCTCTACCGTAACTTCCACTCCACGACCCATGAACATTCCCGTGAGAATCACAGACTCGCGCTCACGCCCTAGTTATGGTCGGGTTCGAGGTGCTGCACAGAGTGATCCTATTGCACATACCCCCAAAGCTTCCTGTGCTGATGACGACACAGTGTCTTCCCCCATGAAAATATGTCTGTAACAAACAAGGCTCATATTTTAAATGATTTGTTCACAAGTCATAATTTGGCTTTTTTATTTCTGACCGAGACCTGGCAAAAAAAGAGAAGTTTGCTGCAGGGGCGACTGTGGCTAAGTGGAGAGCAGGGCCGTCCGTCAATCAGAGGGTCGGTGGTTCGATCCCCGGCTCCGCTAGTCGCATGTCGATGTGTCCTTGAGCAAGACACTTAACCCCAAAATGTCTCCCGTAGTTGTGCCTACGGTGTAGAAATGTGATAGAATCTGAATTGTAAATCGCTTTGGATAAAAGCGTCTGCTGAATGACTCTAATGTAGATGTGATGCTGTACTTGTGTATTTCCGCGCTCCTACATTGGTGACCCTGAGTCTACTGGACGTTTCCAGAGACGAACATGACCGTGCTCGCAGTTTCGCTCAAGCTGCTGGAGTTTTTCCATGTGGTTTGCTGAAGCACAGTTCGCTCTCGGAGACTATCTTACGGTCTTAGGACGTCCCAGGGAACATTCCACACCTTCCCAGTCGGCCCTTCGTCCTCACAGACCGAAACCACCAATGCAAAAAATTTAGAAAAGGTTTTTCTGCTTACCTTTATGTTGAGCTCATGGCACGTTCAGTCTGTGAGAGAAGACAGGTCGCCGCGCTTGGGCCTGGTCCCTGTGGAGTCTTCCTCGCGGTGGCTCGCCAAGGACAACACAATGGGACCACAGCATGAAGCCTTACCTAGTCCAAGTTCAAATTTGATAACAATACCACAGACAATTTATATTTTACACGTTTGTCTCAGGGTATGTCTAGGCGTTTTCCAAAAAAGGCCATTTGGAGACGCTTTGGAACCATGGTCACATACCTAGTCTCCTGATTTGCATCTACATCACATGATCGTCTTTTATGTGAAAATAAAGAAAGAACAGTTTGCATTTTACGCAGTGACGCAGGCAGCAGACTCGCTGTTACGCAGTGACGTCCCGTGTTCTGGCTTTCAACCACCCACTGAAGCAGCACATCGTCGTTTTCGAAATTTCATTTGCGATACGAAGCGTCAGTCATCAGAACGATCGGTTGCAATTGGCTCGTTCTTTACACGAAAGAAGAGGGGCAGGCACTTTCCTTCAACGCGGACTCTCGTTGGCTATTGTAGGCTGTGGACAGGACATGGAAGCTCCTAGTGGGTCAAGTGAGGTGTCAATCGAAAGGTCAGAGTGAAGCTGCCATATACCAGACCCAGATACCGGCAATGTTTACATGTGAACTGGAGCTAGGACGGAAAATACATGAATAATTAGGCATATCTGCCGGCTAATTTTAAATGATGCAAGAGCAGTCCGTGGGTATTAATGGACGTAATAATGTGTTTTGGACTAAATATTTTACTGGATTGGATCGTCTGGACCTTTGCCGATGTAACAAGACCGTTTTCGTCTGACTATTATCGATGGTGGATTACTATGAAGCTTCATTGGTGAGTTGCCTCAATTTAGTAATCGTATATTTGTGGGTTGGTGGTCTGACAGAGGTGTTGATTGTACCTGCTGTTGCGATTGTATCTTAAAATGGTTTGCATCAATCGAATCACAAGAATCTTAGCTTTCCAAAGACATGTCGCATCAGGACCTACCAATACATAGCAGTTGTGTACATCAGTGGTCCCCAACCACCGGGCCATGGCATTTGGTACCGGGACACACAGAAATAATAAATATTATACTATTTCCGTTTTGTTGATGATCAGAGTCTGAAAGAAGTTTTATTTTGAAAAATGACCGGATCCTCTTGCAATTTCATCCACCTGTGCCTCTTGACATGTCAAGACGCTCGTCTCGGTCACGTGACCTCAAAAGTTAAGCCCGCAAACTAGCGAAAATTAGTAAATAACTTTTGGAGAGCTTCTTTGCAAAGCGGGAAGGCCACTAAGGAGACAGAAGAAGAGCTACAACTTCCAAGAAAAAGAAAGCTTCATTTAACAGACAATATCAGGTCTAATTAAATATCAGGAGTAATTCTGACACGTCAAACCTGCTCTGCAGAATATGTGGCGACAGAGGAAGATCAGCTGCTGGAGATTGTAAATTATGGTTTAGACAACAAAAAGGTTTAGACAACAAAACTACTTGGTTAACTTTTGGCAACAAAACTGCTCAGTTAGGTTGAGGCAACACAACTACTTAGTTAGGTTTAGACAACAAAACTACTTATTTTGGTTGAGACAACTAAACTACTTAGTTACGTTTAGGCAACAAAACTACTTATTTAGGGTTTGACAACAAAACTACTTTGTTACGTTTTGGAAACAAAACTACTTAGTTAAGTTTAGGCAACAAAACTACTCAGTTAAGTTTAGACAACTAAACTATTTAGTTAAGTTCAGGCAACACAACTACTTAGTTAAGTTTAGACAACTAAACTATTTAGTTAAGTTCAGGCAACACAACTACTTAGTTAAGTTTAGACAACTAAACTATTTAGTTAAGTTCAGGCAACACAACTATTTAGTTAAGTTTAGACAACTAACCTACTGAGTTAAGTTTAGGCAACAAAACTACTTAGTTAGGTTTTGACAACAAAACTACTTAGTTAAGTTTAGGAAACAAAACTACTCAGTTAAGTTCAGGCAACAAAACTGCTTAGTTATGTTTAGGCAACAAAACTACTCAGTTAAGTTTAGACAACTCAACTATTTAGTTAGGTTTAGGCAACACAACTACTTTGTTAAGTTTAGGCAACAAAACTACTTATTTAGGTTTAGACAACAAAACTACTCACTTAAGTTTAGGCAACAAAACTGCTTAGTTACGTTTAGGCAACACAACTACTTAGTTAGGTTTCGACAACAAAACTACTAAGCCATGGATGAATTATGTCACTCTTCCCGTCGGGGGTCAGATCAGAAAACGCTTCTTTGTGGCGTTATGGAACCAACAATATATATTCAGTTGTTTCATTTTGGAGAGCTTGTTATCTCCACATATCTGCACAGCTTCCAACACAAGTCATGGCATGTTTATGGCCTAAGCGTTGTAATGTATGTTATTTATGAATTCATAATTTGCTATATTTAATATCTTAAATAGTTTCAGGACTTTAAACTGCGTTTGTATGAAATTGTACAGTGTAACTTGAAGTTGAACCTGACTATGTGCGTTGTATTGTGCTTAGTGCACATGCAGGTCATTAATCAGGGCCTTGCACCAACCCCACGACAGCTCTCAATGCAATGTGGTAAACAAATTGATGTTTTAGGAGGCGCAAAATCATATTAATAGAACACAGACTGACGCAAACAAAGTTTCACACCTATGGGTTCAGGCCTCCAGAGTTTGATAAAGTTATTCAAAACAACTCCATGTGAAAGAGTTAATGAGATCCATGGAGGGTGAGGAAAGGTCATAAGATAGTTCATCTGACTCAAACAGTTCACTTTCTTATATCTGAAGATGAGCACACACCTCATGCAGTCTGAGGTCAGGTATCTGTTGATCAATGTGACAAATACATGTTCTATATTAATGCCATCCTCATAGTGAGACTTCTTTTCTCAGTGTATTCATTGATGCTTGTTAAACAGTCTTCCAGTCTATGAAGTAAAGGTTTAAATGATGACACTTTCAATGGATGATGAATTGAATGTAACATATATAACTCTTGGTGGGTATGTGGAAATGGGCAAATACAGGTATTTTTATTTTTCTATTATGTTGACAGTATATATTCTAACAATCTGCTTTAATTGCACCATCGTGTACCTTATCTGGATACACAAGAACCTCCATGAACCAATGTACATCTTCATTGCAGCGTTGCTACTGAACTCTATTGTTTACAACACTGCTATGTACCCAAAGATGTTAAGTGACTTTTTATCTGAAGAACAGCTCATATCATATTCAGCATGTCTCTTTCAGTTTTTTGTATATTACACCTTATGTGCTTCAGATTTCTTCCTGTTGTCAGCCATGTCTTATGACAGGTATGTGGCGATATGTAAACCTCTGCGGTATGCAGCCATCATGAGAAGAAGCACAGTGACCACTATTCTGGTTCTAGCTTGGCTTGTGCCTGCTGGTGAGATGGCAGTCGCAGTAACTCTGATTACGAACTCAAAACTCTGTAATTCAGCTTTAAGAGGATTGTTCTGTAACAATTCACTTTACAAACTCTTCTGCGAGAGTTCGAGAGCACTATCTCTATTTGATGTGCTGGCGCTGCTGAGCATGGCACTCTTCCCTTTGCTCTTCATACTGTTTACATACACCAGAATACTTGTGATATCATATAGAAGTGGTATAAATGTCAGGAATAAAGCTGCACAGACTTGTTTACCCCACCTGATAGTTTTAATCTGCTTTTCATGTTTGTGTGGATATGATGTCATTTTAATTCATCTGGGATCAGATTCAGATTTCATGACGACTTTACAAGCGTTTCTCTATTATCCTCTATTGAATCCAGTTATATACGGACTAAAGGTGAAAGAAATCTCGAAACACCTGAAGAAGTTGTTCTGTGAAGCCAAAGTGATGTAATGTACTGAAAGTACTGATACAGTTATCGTGACGTTAATGATGCCAATGAGCACTTATTGCTCCTGGGACATGAATCCACAGATGTGAATGTTCAGACCTTTTGGAAGGAAGAACAATCCTCTTTACTGTTCGTCATGGAAACAGAACAATGCAATGACTTCTCAATGTGCTGCAGTTATTCAACAATAAGTCTTCGTTACTGTCAACTGCAGCTCTGTAAGTCAGTCATGTGCAATCCAAAGAGGGAGCGTGTCACTTTAAATGGCCTCCTCCAATGTTTCTCCCATCAATGTGACACATTTGTTGATCAAGTTTGATATAACGGCTAGTGAACGGTGCATTCACTGTTCACGTTTATTGTCGAGTTAGTTTGCATATACAAGGATCTGTCTCTGTGATTAGTGCATGACATTAAATACATTGACATAGTAGAAGCAATATAAAATTGTGAAAATTTACAATAAAGTATGATCAACAGACAAACAATATATGTTAAGTATGTTAAACTAAGTGTTAGTTAAGTGTTAAGTGAAGAGTTGTAAGAGTCAGTGGGGTCCAGAATAATTAAGCTTCTGGTTTAACTATAAATTATGAAAGTTTTTCATGAATGACAAATTAAACAAAGAACTGTCAAGAAGTAGACTGTGAGCATGTGGTAGTTTTGGCAGGACACCACCATATCATATGTATCGGAGCCCCGTACATCACATGGACAGAGAGTCTGGCCTTATGAGAAACAGTTTACTGCTGAATAATAAAGAGACCATGCTGCTGGAGGCTGATGTCGTTTTTCCAAACAGTGTCTGTAAAAGGAGGCTTTGATTAAAACTGAATGATGTCAGGCCACCAGACCTGTGTCTACATTGAACTGTGGTGTTTAGGGAAGGAGACACTAGTCTGCCAGTCCAGGGATCACTGTAAGCTCTCAGAGCAACTGGAGATAAAATAAAAAGGAGGAATCAGAAGATTTGAACTGCAAATGTCTGCACTCCTCTGTTGCTCTTAGAGTGGAAATGAATCGGCTTCTTTCCTTCTCTTTTTAGAGAGCAGTGTAGAATTGTTGCGGATAAAGTCCATTGAGAACGTTTCACTCATAGAGTCCTCGCCGCTTAAGAAGAGCATTGAGCAAATGAATATTGGATTGTAAACTTAAATTTAAGTTATGTTGCGTATGTGATGAGAGGCAATTGGTGAATTATTGATCAGAAGAGAGGGTCGGCTCAAACACAATACTAGTCACTGTTACTTGATCAAATTGGTGTCTATGTGGAGCAGGGCCAAAGACCAGCATCTCAGTAACCTACAATAATATTACACCCGTAACAGTACGATCTGGCCAGAACATGGATCCAGCAGACGGCGCCACGGCATGGGCCCGTCTCGAAGCGATCGAGGAGGCGATGCGGCGAACCGAGACCATGGCTGTCACCAACACCGCCGGGGTTCATCACAACCTGGCGAATCAGAACCAGATACTCACCACTCTGATTGACCAGTTACGACAACTCACGGCAGCCGCAGCCCCGACCAACCCATGCAAGTGGAACGTACTGGGCTATCCACGGGGGAACGTGAGCGGCGCAGACGGGGAAATCTCTGCATGTACTGTGGTCAGGCGGGTCATTATGCTCACAATTGCCCGTTAAAGGGCCGGGGCTCGCCAGTAAGGAAGGAAGTACTGCTGAGCCGAGCAGATTCCCGATCCTCCGTCTGTCAACGACCACTTTTCCACGGCCAACTACTATTAACCGGGGGCTCCCATACGATTTCCACCTTCCTAGATTCTGGAGCAGACGCGTCCATTATGGACAAGGACCTTGTTACACAGTTGGGGATCGACCGGATACCTCTTCCCCAGGCTGTTTCAGCTAGCACCCTGGACGGTCATCTTCTGGGAACAATGACGCACCAAACCGTCCCGGTACACATGCTGTTGTCCGGCAACCACCACGAGACCATCAGCTTCCACATCCTACAAACCCCTCACATTCCCCTCATTCTGGGATACCCCTGGCTACGTCGACATAATCCGCACGTTGACTGGACTACGGGAGCTTTTCGGGGTTGGATCCAGTCCTGTCACCTAGTCTGCCTGAAGCAAGCCGCCGTTCCACAAGGTGCCACGCTCACCCAATCCACGCCTGAACTTACGGGAGTTCCTGCGGAATACTTGGACTTTAGCGAGGTTTTCAACAAATCCAAAGCCATGTCTCTGCCGCCCCACCGTCCGTATGATTGTGCCATCGACCTCTTTCCTGGTACGTTCCCACCTAAGGCGCCTTTATTCCCTGTCTGCTCCTGAAAGAGAAGCAATGGACAGTTATATTAACGACTCCCTGGCTTCCGGTATCATACGCCCCTCGTCCTCTCCCGCAGGGGCTGGATTTCTCTTTGTGGAGAAGAAGGATAAGACTCTCAGACCCTGCATCGACTACCGGGGCTTAAATGAAATCACGATTAAGAACCGGTACCCTTTGCCACTCATCGCAATGGCCTTCGAGCTACTTCAAGGAGCCACCATCTTCTCCAAGCTCGACCTCCGCAACGCCTATCACCTGGTCCGGATCAGAGAAGGGGATGAGTGGATGACGGCATTTAATACACCGAATACCTTGTGATGCCCTTCGGCTTAACTAACGCACCCGACATCTTCCAGGCCCTGGTTAACGACATGCTCCGAGACATGTTGGACCGGCACGTATTCGTCTACCTCGATGACATCTTGATCGTCTCCAAGAACCAAGAGGAACATGTGCACCACGTTCAGTCCGTGCGTCAACGCCTACTGGAGAACTCCCTGTTTGTGAAGGGGGAGAAGTGCGAGTTTCATGTTCCCACGGTCTCATTCCTGGGTTATATCGTCTCCCGGGGCAGCATCCAGATGGACCCCGCAAAGGTTACTGCTGTCACTACCTGGCCTGTCCCAAGCTCCCGCAAGCAACTTCAAAGTTTCCTGGGGTTCGCCAATTTCTATCGGAGGTTCATCAGGAATTACAGCGTGATTGCTTCCCCACTCACCGCCCTCACCTCCTCCAAGACTCCTTTCCTGTGGAAAGTTCTCACCTGCTCACTCTGCCTCCTCCACTCTTTAAACCCCTGCCTCACACACACTCACTGCCAGATCGTTCTCTGCTTTCATGCAATACTTTCCCGCATACACCCTTGGACTGATTCTCTGTTGCCGACCCTGCCTGTTTCGGACTCCCTCGCCTTGCCTCTGCCCTGGGAACTCGCTCAGCCTTCTGTCCTTGACCACGAGAAACTGTCGCTGTTTTCCTGAGAATATTCTTCCTGTCGTGTGTGTCGAAGAAATAAAGAATTCAAGTCAATTCAAGTATTGTTACAAACTATTCCTGGTGTTAGTCGTACTGCTCCTGGGTCCTTACTACACCCGTAACAGAATATCTGCAATTGTGAACTCTGGACTGATGAAGAAAATCATCCTAACTTTGAATTGAACTGACCACATTTGGGCTCACACGTAAACAGTTATATAACGTGTTATGTAACACACATTTGGTTTTCAGCAAGCGTTCGTGGGAAAGGTTGGTCGGCGCCAGACAGACTGTAATAAATCTCTTGTAAAAAGTACCAAAACATTTCCGTACTTGGGGCTGTGTCCTATCAGAGGGCAAGAGGTCAGAACAGCATAAGAACATGTCCTAATTAGGAGTCCAGATGTGTCCTGTTTTGGATTCAACAGACTAGTTTGATTGATGGAACACAGCTAAAGGGGGCGTGAAGTTTGACTGTAAGAGTGATCTGTGTAAAGCAGTACATGGTCGTTTCAATATACTGAACTGGTTGATGTTGGCTTGATCTTATTAAAACACTTCCCGCTGGTTGCAACTCCGGTCCAAAAATGTTCATGCTCATGGTGACGCTCGACTCTAGACTCTTGACTCTAGACCACAAACGTTATATCAGAATTGGACGTAGTCGTCGTGACATCTCTCTTTGGTTTGTGGAACGCAGTTTGGAAGCCTCGAGTTCAGCATTTTGGTCGTCGCCATCTTGGCTTTTTGCAACCAGTGAACAGGAAGTGACCATATCTGGACTGAGGAGGAGTGACGTAGAGACTAGACCTGTCAATCAGCGTGTAGCCCCGCCCTAAAGCATCCCCTGCTTTATGGTCTGTTTGACTCAAAATGGACCAAAATGTACTAAATGAACATCATGCTGTATTGAAGAAGACTTGAAACTAGAGATTGAGACATAAACTCATGTTTACAATGTTTACTGAGGTAATAAATCAAGAGAGAAGTAGAGTCATTTTCTCATAGACTTCTATACAACCAGAGGAGTCGCCCCCTGGTGGACACGAGAGAGAATGCAGCTTTATCACGCGAAGCTTTGACTTCACTTTAAAGAAGCATAGAAATAGAAACATATTAACATTTACAATAAAATATAAAATATAGAATATAGTGCACCACAAAACATAACAGGACTGTGAAACAAGTGAAGTGTAAGTGAAAAGTTAAAAGTGATGAGTGTGTTTAAATAAAGAAACAGGGATGTCCTGGGGAGGACAGAGTCAGTGGGGGTCCTGGTCTCTGTTAATGAGCCCGACTGCGGCCGGGAAGAAACTGTTCATGTGTCGTGAGGTCTTGGTCCTGATGGACCTCAGCCTCCTGCCAGATGGAAGGGGCACAGAGGGGTCAGCTACAATCCTTCTTGCTCGTTTCAGGGTTCTTAAAGTGAACAAGTCCTGGAGGGACGGCAGATTGCAGCCGATCACCTCTCAGCAGAGTGAATGATGCGCTGCAGTCTGTCCTTGTCCTTGGCAGTGGCTGCAGCGTACCAGACCGTGATGGAGGAGCAGAGGATGGACTCAATGATGGCTCTGTAGAAATGCACCATCATTGTCTTTGGCAGGTTGAGTTTCTTCAGCTGCCTCAGGAAGTACATCCTCTGCTGAGCCTTCCTGGTGATGGAGCTGATGTTGAGCTCCCACTTGAGGTCCTGGGATATGATGGAGCCCAGGAAGAGGAAGGACTCCACCACGTCGACGGGGGAGTCACACAGGGTGATGGGGGCTGGTGGGGCTGCGTTCTTCCTGAAATCCACAACCATCTCCACTGTCTTTAGTCGTACACTGTCGGTACCCAACCCTAGTCATCCGCGAACTTCAGGAGCTTGACGGACTGGTGAGTGGAGATGCAGCTGTTGGTGTACAGGGAGAAGAGCAGAGGGGAAAGAACGCAGCGTTGGGGGGAACCGGTGCTGATGGTCCTGGAGGCTGAGACGTGCTTTCCCAGCTTGACCTGCTGCTTTCTGTCAGACAGGAAGCCTGTGATCCACTTGCAGGTGGAGTCGGGCACCTGCAGCTGGGAGAGCTTATCATGCAGCAGAGACTGATGGTGGATGATGGTGTTGAAAGCAGAGCTGAAGTCCACAAACAAGATCCTGGCGTAGGTTCCTGGGGAGTCCAGATGCTGGAGGATGAAGTGAAGGGCCATGTTGACTGCGTCATCCACAGGACATGGAGTCAGGAATGACCCACGGGACCGTCTGTGAATCAGCTTCCACCTTTGCTAATACCTGGACAAGGCTGTGGACTACGGGCTGGAGCCCAATTGTCCACCAGATCTGCTATGATAGCTCCACTCACCTCTCCATCCGACTGTGTCAGCTGCACCCGCCTGGTGGATAAAATCACAGAGCTGAAAGGAAGAATATCCACGCTCTACAGGATCCAATATGCCGAGAACCTCATGGACACCATCATCTTCGGTCCATCACAACCCGACACAGCCAGCGACCGTGTGCATGATTCCATTGCTTCCAGTCCTGCTGCCGTGGCCCCTCCTCCGGTCGCAGCTCCTGAAGCCTCCTGGCTACGGCTCGGAGCTAAGCCTAAAGCCCTGGTCAGCTCCACTCCATCACATCACGAGCCCTGGTCCCTGGTCTGTGCTCGCAGCAGCCGGAGAGGGAGACATCACTCTCCTACACCCCATCACTTCGATGTCCAGGTGAAGAATGGATATGACGCCCTTGCCCTGCGCGAGTTCCCTCCTCTGACTAGGGACTCCCAGCTTCCTACACCATCCCAGCTGCCGCCTCAAGGGACCCACAGCCCCGGGTCCCCCGACATCCCTATGCCAGTCATTCCTGAGCCCTCCTCTCGCCCCAGGACACGCCGCTCCATACCGTGCTTTACACCAGCACCACGGCGAGCTTCGGTCCCCCGTTCTCTCAGTCCTTGCTCGTCCTCTCTGCCACCACTGGTTAAATCCTCGCCTCCATCCACGCGTATTACACGCGCAGTAGGAGCAGAGGATGGACTCAATGATGGCTCTGTAGAAATGCACCATCATTGTCTTTGGCAGGTTGAGTTTCTTCAGCTGCCTCAGGAAGTACATCCTCTGCTGAGCCTTCTTGGTGATGGAGCTGATGTTGAGCTCCCACTTGAGGTCCTGGGATATGATGGAGCCCAGGAAGAGGAAGGACTCCACCACGTCGACGGGGGAGTCACACAGGGTGATGGGGGCTGGTGGGGCTGCGTTCTTCCTGAAATCCACAACCATCTCCACTGTCTTTAGAGCGTTGAGCTCCAAGTTGTTCAACCCGCACCAGGTCACCAGATGGTCAGTCTCCCACCTGTAGGCGGACTCATCCCCACCAGAGATGAGTCCAATGAGGGTGGTGTCAATGAGGGTGGTGTCATCCGCGAACTTCAGGAGCTTGACGGACTGGTGAGTGGAGGTGCAGCTGTTGGTGTACAGGGAGAAGAGCAGAGGGGAAAGAATGCAGCCTTGGGGGGAACCGGTGCTGATGGTCCTGGAGGCTGAGACGTGCTTTCCCAGCTTGACGTGGTGCTTCCTGTCAGACAGGAAGCCTGTGATCCACTTGCAGAGTCTGGATTGGTGCGTCATTGTTCCCAGAAGATGACCGTCCAGGGTGCTAGCTGAAACAGCCCGTGGATAGCCCAGTACGTTCCACTTGCATGGGTTGGTCGGGGCTGCGGCTGCCGTGAGTTGTCGTAACTGGTCAATCAGAGTGGTGAGTATCTGGTTCTGATTCGCCAGGTTGTGATGAACCCCGGCGGTGTTGGTGACAGCCATGGTCTCGGTTCGCCGCATCGCCTCCTTGATCGCTTCGAGCCAGGCCCATGCCGTGGCGCCGTCTGCTGGATCCATGTTCTGGCCAGATCGTACTGTTACGGGTGTAATATTATTGTAGGTTACTGAGATGCTGGTCCGTGCTTTACACCAGCACCGCGGCGAGCTTCGGTCCCCCGTTCTCTCAGTCCTTGCTCGCCCACTCCGCCACCACTGGTTAAATCCTCGCCTCCATCCACGCGTATTACACGTGCAGTGTTGCCGCCTCGTCCCCTCTTCGCCCCGACAACGCTGATAGTCGGGGACTCAATAATCAGGAATACCCTTTTCTTCAACGCGGAGACACACTGTTTCCCCAGAGCAACAGCTCAAGACATCCTGCTGAAGCTGCCTGGCCTGCTGCGCGCCCTCCCGTCTTCCATTCGGCGAATTATCGTTCATGTGGGAATCAACGATACAGCCCTCCACCAGTCTGAGTTGACCAAGATTGATTTTACAAATCTTTTAAACTTTTTGAACAGCTGTGGACTGTCTGCTTTTATCAGTGGTCCAAGTCCAACACTCGGCCGTGGATCACAGCGGTTCAGCAGAGTCCTCAGCCTCCACACTTGGCTCCAGGCCGCCTGCAACCAACAACGTGAGCTTCATTGACAATTTTAATCTGTTTTGGGACCGCTCTTCTGCTTTTAAGCACGATGGTATTCATTTTAACAAACTGGGTAGCCGCCTGCTAGCGGCTAATTTACAGCATGCTGTTCACTCCCATTCACATGATTGACTGTTTACACCTGGCACACATGATCCTGGATCCACTGATCTCTGTCACTCCTCTACGATCATTCATCAGCCGCATTCATCCCCTACAAGCAACACTAGCTCCCCCTGGCGGCATGGAGGGTCTCCTAGTACTCTCTCCCTGGCCTCTACCGTAACTTCCACTCCACGACCCATGAACATTCCCGTGAGAATCACAGACTCGCGCTCACGCCCTAGTTATGGTCGGGTTCGAGGTGCTGCACAGAGTGATCCTATTGCACATACCCCCAAAGCTTCCTGTGCTGATGACGACACAGTGTCTTCCCCCATGAAAATATGTCTGTAACAAACAAGGCTCATATTTTAAATGATTTGTTCACAAGTCATAATTTGGCTTTTTTATTTCTGACCGAGACCTGGCAAAAAAAGAGAAGTTTGCTGCAGGGGCGACTGTGGCTAAGTGGAGAGCAGGGCCGTCCGTCAATCAGAGGGTCGGTGGTTCGATCCCCGGCTCCGCTAGTCGCATGTCGATGTGTCCTTGAGCAAGACACTTAACCCCAAAATGTCTCCCGTAGTTGTGCCTACGGTGTAGAAATGTGATAGAATCTGAATTGTAAATCGCTTTGGATAAAAGCGTCTGCTGAATGACTCTAATGTAGATGTGATGCTGTACTTGTGTATTTCCGCGCTCCTACATTGGTGACCCTGAGTCTACTGGACGTTTCCAGAGACGAACATGACCGTGCTCGCAGTTTCGCTCAAGCTGCTGGAGTTTTTCCGTGTGGTTTGCTGAAGCACAGTTCGCTCTCGGAGACTATCTTGGGTCAAGTGAGGTGTCAATCGAAAGGTCAGAGTGCAGCTGCCATATACCAGACCCAGATATCGGCAATGTTTACATGTGAACTGGAGTTAGGACGGAAAATACATGAATAATTAGGCATATCTGCCGGCTAATTTTAAATGATGCAAGAGCAGTCCGTGGGTATTAATGGACGTAATAATGTTTTTTGGACTAAATATTTTACTGGATTGGATCGTCTGGACCTTTGCCGATGTAACAAGACCGTTTTCGTCAGACTATTATCGATGGTGGATTACTATGAAGCTTCATTGGTGAGTTGCCTCAATTTAGTAATCATATATTTGTGGGTTGGTGGTCTGACAGAGGTGTTGATTGTACCTGCTGTTGCAATTGTATCTTAAAATGGTTTGCATCAATCGAATCACAAGAATCTTAGCTTTCCAAAGACATGTCGCATCAGAACCTACCAATACATAGCAGTTGTGTACATCAGTGGTCCCCAACCACCGGGCCGTGGACCGGCACCGGGCCGCGGGACCATTTGGTACCGGGCCGCACAGAAATAATAAATATTATATTATTTCCGTTTTGTTGATGATCAGAGTCTGAAAGAAGTTTTATTTTGAAAAATGACCGGATCCTCTTGCAATTTCATCCGCCTGTGCCTCTTGACATGTCAAGACGCTCGTCTCGGTCACGTATCACGTGACCTCAAAAGTTAAGCCCACAAACTAGCGAAAATTAGTAAATAACTTTTGGAGAGCTTCTTTGCAAAGAGGGAAGGCCACTAAGGAGACAGAAGAAGAGCTACAACTTCCAAGAAAAAGAAAGCTTCATTTAACAAACAATATCAGGTCTAATTAAATATCAGGAGTAATTCTGACACGTCAAACCCGCTGGAGATTGTAAATGATGGTTTAGACAACAAAAAGGTTTAGACAACAAAACTACTTAGTTAAGTTTTGGCAACAAAACTCCTTAGTTAAGTTTAGGCAACAAAACTACTCAGTTAAGTTTAGGCAACAAAACTCCCAAGTTAGGTTTAGACAACACAACTACTTATTGAGGTTTAGACAACAAAACTACTTAGATAAGTTTAGGCAACAAAACGACTTAGTTAAGTTTAGGCAACACAACTACTTATTTAGGTTTCGGCAACACAACTACGTAGTTAGGTTTAGGTAACAAAACTACTTAGTTAAGTTTAGGCAACAAAACTACTCAGTTACGTTTAAGAAACAAAACTACTTAGTTAGGTTCAGGCAACACAACTACTTAGTGACGTTTAGGCAACACAACTACTTAGTTAAGTTTAGGCAACACAACTACTTATTTAGGTTGATACAACTAAACTACTTAGTTAAGTTTAGGCAACAAAACTACTTATTTAGGTTTCGACAACAACACTACTTAGTTAAGTTTAGGCAACAAAACTACTTAGTTAGGTTTAGACAACAAAACTACTTAGTTAAGTTTAGGAAACAAAACTACTCAGTTAAGTTTAGGCAACAAAACAACTAAGCCATGGATGAATTATGTCACTCTTCCCGTTGGGGGTCAGATCAGAAAACGCTTCTTTGTGGCGTTATGGAACCAACAATATATATTCAGTTTAATTTTGGAGAGCTTGTTATCTCCACATATCTGCACAGCTTCCCACACAAGTCATGGCATGTTTATGGCCTAAGCGTTGTCATGTATGTTATTTATGAATTCATAATTTGCTATATTTAATATCTTAAATAGTTTCAGGACTTTAAACTGCGTTTGTATGAAATTGTACAGTGTAACTTGAAGTTGAACCTGACTATGTGCGTTGTATTGTGCTTAGTGCACATGCAGGTCATTAATCAGGGCCTTGCACCAACCCCGCGACAGCTCTCAATGCAATGTGGTAAAGAAATTGATGTTTTAGGAGGCGCAAAAGCATATTAATAGAACACAGACTGACGCAAACAAAGTTTCACACCTATGGGTTCAGGCCTCCAGAGTTTGATAAAGTTATTCAAAACAACTCCATGTGAAAGAGTTAATGAGATCCATGGAGGGTGAGGAAAGGTCATAAGATAGTTCATCTGACTCAAACAGTTCACTTTCTTATATCTGAAGATGAGCACACACCTCATGCAGTCTGAGGTCAGGTATCTGTTGATCAATGTGACAAATACATGTTCTATATTAATGCCATCCTCATAGTGAGACTTCTTTTCTCAGTGTATTCATTGATGCTTGTTAAACAGTCTTCCAGTCTATGAAGTAAAGGTTTAAATGATGACACTTTCAATGGATGATGAATTGAATGTAACATATATAACTCTTGGTGGGTATGTGGAAATGGGTAAATACAGGTATTTATATTTTTCTATTATGTTGACAGTATATATTCTAACAATCTGCTTTAATTGCACCATCGTGTACCTTATCTGGATACACAAGAACCTCCATGAGCCAATGTACATCTTCATTGCAGCTTTGCTACTGAACTCTATTGTTTACAACACTGCTATGTACCCAAAGATGTTAAGTGACTTTTTATCTGAAGAACAGCTCATATCATATTCAGCATGTCTCTTTCAGTTTTTTGTATATTACACCTTAAGTGCTTCAGATTTCTTCCTGTTGTCAGCCATGTCTTATGACAGGTATGTGGCGATATGTAAACCTCTGCGGTATGCAGCCATCATGAGAAGAAGCACAGTGACCACTATTCTGGTTCTAGCTTGGCTTGTGCCTGCTGGTGAGATGGCAGTCTCAGTAACTCTGGTTACGAACTCAAAACTCTGTAATTCAGCTTTAAGAGCATTGTTCTGTAACAATTCACTTTACAAACTCTTCTGTGAGAGTTCGAGAGCACTATCTGTAGTTGCTGCGCTGGCGCTGCTGAGCATGGCACTCTTCCCTTTGCTCTTCATACTGTTTACATACACCAGAATACTTATGATATCATATAGAAGTGGTAGAAATGTCAGGAAAAAAGCTGCACAGACTTGTTTACCCCACCTGATAGTTTTAATCTGCTTTTCATCTTTGTGTGGATATGATGTCATTGTAATTCGACTGGGATCTGATTCAGATTTCATGATGACTTTACAAGCGTTTCTCTATTATCCTCTATTGAATCCAGTTATATACGGACTAAAGGTGAAAGAAATCTCTAAACACCTGAAGAAGTTGTTCTGTGAAGCCAAAGTGATGTAATGTACTGAAAGTACTGATACAGTAATCGTGACGTTAATGATGCCAATGAGCACTTATTGCTCCTGGGACATGAATCCACAGATGTGAATGTTCAGACCTTTTGGAAGGAAGAACAATCCTCTTTACTGTTCGTCATGGAAACAGAACAATGCAATGACTTCTCAATGTGCTGCAGTTATTCAACAATAAGTCTTCGTTACTGTCAACTGCAGCTCTGTAAGTCAGTCATGTGCAATCCAAAGAGGGAGCGTGTCACTTTAAATGGCCTCCTCCAATGTTTCTCCCATCAATGTGACACATTTGTTGATCAAGTTTGATATAACGGCTCGTGAACGGTGCATTCACTGCAGATGCCACTGTGGGAAATCTGCAAGGTTTTCATGCGGCTGTTTTGTCCAGAACTCCCTCGAAAAGAGATTTTGAATTTCAGTACGTCATATTTGTGGAGAAATAAAGGTTGAATATAAAATATAACAATCCCATCAACAGAAAATAAATAGTAATAGAAATAAGGTACTGGCAGCATATTTCATCAGTACCAGAGATGTCGAGTAATGTCGGCTTCAACTGGCAGGAATCAGGAATCAGAAACGGTTTATTGTCGAGTTAGTTTGCACATACAAGGATCTGTCTCTGTGATTAGTGCATGACATTCAATACTTTGACATAGTAGAAGCAATATAAAATTGTGAAAATGTACAATAAAGTATGATCAACAGACAAACAATATATGTTAAGTATGTTAAACTAAGTGTTAGTTAAGTGTTAAGTGAAGAGTTGTACGAGTCAGTGGGTTCCAGAACAATTAAGCTTCTGGTTTAACTATAAATAATGAAAGTTTTTCATGAATGACAAATTAAACAAAGAACTGTCAAGAAGTAGACTGTGAGCATGTGGTAGTTTTGGCAGGACACCACCATATCATAAGTATCGGAGCCCCGTACATCACATGGACAGAGAGTCTGGCCTTATGAGAAACAGTTTACTGCTGAATAACAAAGAGACCATGCTGCTGGAGGCTGATGTCGTTTTTCCAAACAGTGTCTGTAAAAGGAGGCTTTGATTAAAACTGAATGATGTCAGGCCACCAGACCTGTGTCTACATTGAACTGTGGTGTTTAGGGAAGGAGACACTAGTCTGCCAGTCCAGGGATCACTGTAAGCTCTCAGAGCAACTGGAGATAAAATAAAAAAGAGGAATCAGAAGATTTGAACTGCACATGTCTGCACTCCTCTGTTGCTCTTAGAGTGTAAATGAATCGGCTTCTTTCCTTCTCTTTTTAGAGAGCAGTGTAGAATTGTTGCGGATAAAGTCCATTGAGAACGTTTCACTAATAGAGTCCTCGCCGCTTAAGAAGAGCATTGAGCAAATGAATATTGGATTGTAAACTTAAATTTAAGTTATGTTGCGTATGTGATGAGAGGCAATTGGTGTATTATTGATCAGAAGACAGGGTCGGCTCAAACACAATACTAGTCACTGTTACTTGATCAAATTGGTGTCTATGTGGAGCAGGGCCAAAGACCAGCATCTCAGTAACCTACAATAATATTACACCAGGAATTTCTGTTCTAATATTATTGTAGGAAACACACGGTGGTCTTTCCGATCGATACGATTTTCCCTACGCGAGGGCCAGAGACGCAAAAGGGAATTTCCAGCCTGTCAAGGAAATCTGTGGCGTCTGAAGCCATGAGATCCAGTAATAGAAGGACTGAGGTGGAATCAGGATTTACAGGCAGTTGGCCTGTGAGCTGAAGAGCAGAGAGACGGGGCCAAAGGTTGTGGAGCTCTGGAGGACGGACATGAGGAAGACCAGACAGACAGAACCACTCTGGAGGACAACCAGATGGGTAGAGCCTGGGGTCAGGAAATCAGGCAGGAAGTTGGCAAGGGCAGCCAACAGCATGCATGGGCATTGTAAGGATGCGCCTGAACTCCTGACTCACGTTGTAAAGCACTTTGAGTGGTTGCTATGCAGTCCATACTACAGCTGGTTGATTTGGACAGAATCAACCAAAGAAGGAACTGTCACAACAAAGCTAGAGACACGGAGTGCCAGAGATCATCATCTCTGAGAGCTTTGTGAGGCAATGAGCAGGTCACACCAAGCCCCAGTTAATCCTAAATGAATGGATTGTTTAACAGAATTGAAGCTATCGCACATTTATACCGGACAAAGCAAAAAGCTCAAGGAGCTGAGTCAACCGGTATAATTTACCTGCACAGATGAGAAGAACCACAAGCAAGCATTTCAAGCCCTGTGAAGGCTGTGTCCAGCAAAAACTGCACTACCTCTGCAACACAAAGACATAGTCAGCACCACCAAAAGACCGGGAGGACAGACTGTAGAGACCTGATGTAGTCGTCCATCCTTTAGACACCAACAAGTCTTGTCTGTTTCATACTGTCGAAGGACAAACCTACCGGTGCAACCAACAGCATCTCAGGAAGAGGAAATAGCAGTAAAATGGGCTGATGGGCTGAAACCATAGTCATTCAAGACACCTGAAATTGTGGAATTGTTGTTGTTTTTGCTTACTCTACAATTAATTTGAAAAGAAAAAGAAACTTACATGGTTAGAACACCATACATGCACAAATAGAAGAAAATCAAGAACAATGCAAAAAAAGTCTCAAGCCTTATTTCTATTGTGGTTGTAGAAGGTCCGAGTAGACAAATAACTTCTTTCCAATTCTTCCAACAGTCCGGCAACAGCTAACCTGCCAAATGATTTGTTAGACAGAACAATCTGAGATGCCCTCTTTGGAAACTATTTGGAAAAGTACAATCACTTTCAAAAACTACTTGGCAGGTAATTGGATGAACCATCTGTCAATCAAACTCCTACCAGAGCAAGTCGGGAGAAAAGCGGAAGCATCTTTTCAATGGAGAAAAACTCTCCAGTTCTGATAGAACTGATGCTTTTTGCAGCATCTACGCAAACTCCTTCAAGAGCCATTGTAGTTTCGAATTAACAAAGACCTCTCTGTGTCATCATCACTGCCTCCAGCTGCCAGTAGCTCCTCAAAGGACTCTGGTTAGTCCATCCTGTGGCTTGCCGGACACAAAAGCATTACTTAAAGCCTGTCAAGATGGATTTTCGTGTGATATGTGATCCCGTAATTCTTGCGTGATCTTGTTACATCATGGGAATCCAGCGTCCATGGAGGTAATGCAATAGCTGAATCCATTGGAGAGAAGCCCTGTTCTGCCAATGGGTTCCCTGCTCAGGTAGTCTCTTCTTGTGGTGTGGATGAGCAGGTTCATGCTGTTGGGATCAGCAGTCGACCAGTGAGCAACTGAGAGATGGTGGACATAAAGTCAGCGGACTGCAACTCACCAAGCAAAAAGTCCAGTCAGGATGGCCAGAAGATCCTCCGCGACCACCAGAACTCCAGAGATGAAATCACAATCTCTCATCAGATACCAGCAGACCATCGCAACTACTCTGTTCTCCCAAAGTGGACTGCTGAGTTGTTGTGGATGACTACAGCTGATTGAACTACAGAGAAGGCTGAAGGCTGCCAGAGCTTTATCTTACATCGAGCCCCTTTTCCCCCCAAAGTAATTGGCTGGCTTGAAAAACGGCTACGACTACTACCACCAACTACATACTTGACAAATTGGGAACATAAATGTCTGAACCAATTTTCATGTCAATCCATCCAATAGTTATTAGGATTTCAATCAATAATCTCATCGTGGCCCTAGAGAAACAGTCAGAAGGTTAATAATACCAAGTTGATAATAATTCATCCACAGTGGACCTTGAATATGTCACAGCTCTGCCACTTCTATCTAGTTTTTGCAGCCCCGCACCTTCGCGTCAGAGGATGCCAGGGTGGCGTTTACCATCAACCACCTGACAAGGAGAGCTCGCCTGTGGGGAACGGCGGAATGGGATCGTCGTACTCCTGCCTGTGCTTCCTTCCAATCCTTCTCCGACGAACTACGCAAGGTTTTCGGAGCAGTGTCCGGAGGACCGAATGTTACCGGAGGGCTAATGAGGCTCCAGCAGGGCCACCGATCTGTCACGGACTACGCCATTGATTTCCGGACCCAGGCTCGATTAAGCTCATGGAACATGGACGCCCAGTGTGACGCGTATCTGCTCGGGTTAGCGGATTACGTTAAAGATGAACTCATCTCGATCGAGCTACCCACATCCCTGGACAGACTTATTGAGGCAACCTCCAGAGTGGATCGGCGTATCCAGGTCAGGCGGCTGGCAAGGCGCCGGGAACAGTCATGCCAGGGGCAACCTCACTTTCCTCGTGCTACAGCTCCGGAGTACACGCCGACACAGCCGCTTCCTCAGGAGAGTGAACCCATGCAAGTGGAACGTACTGGGCTATCCACGGGGGAACGTGACCGGTGCAGACGAGGAAATCTCTGCATGTACTGTGGTCAGGCAGGTCATTATGCTCACAATTGCCCATTAAAGGGCCAGGGCTCGCCAGTAAGGAAGGAAGTACTGCTGAGCCGAGCAGATTCCCGATCCTCCGTCTGTCAACGACCACTTTTCCACGGCCAACTACTATTAACCGGGGGCTCCCATACGATTTCCACCTTCCTAGATTCTGGAGCAGACGCGTCCATTATGGACGAGGACCTTGTTACACAGTTGGGGATCGACCGGATACCTCTTCCCCAGGCTGTTTCAGCTAGCACCCTGGACGGTCATCTTCTGGGAACAATGACGCACCAAACCGTCCCGGTACACATGCTGTTGTCCGGCAACCACCACGAGACCATCAGCTTCCACATCCTGCAAACCCCTCACAGACTTTAGCGAGGTTTTCAACAAATCCAAAGCCATGTCTCTGCCTCCCCACCGTCCGTATGATTGTGCCATCGACCTCCTTCCTGGTACGTTCCCACCTAAGGGGCGCCTTTATTCCCTGTCTGCTCCTGAAAGAGAAGCAATGGACAGTTATATTAACGACTCCCTGGCTTCCGGTATCATTCGCCCCTCGTCCTCTCCCGCAGGGGCTGGATTGCAGCATCCAGATGGACCCCGCTAAGGTTACTGCTGTCACTACCTGGCCTGTCCCAAGCTCCCTCAAGCAACTTCAAAGTTTCCTGGGGTTCACCAATTTCTATTGGAGGTTCATCAGGAATTACAGCATAGTCGCTTCCCCACTCACCGCCCTCACCTCCTCCAAGACTCCTTTCCTGTGGAAAGTTCTCACCTGCTCACTCTGCCTCCTCCACTATTTAAACCCCTGCCTCACACACACACTCACTGCCATATCGTTCTCTGCTTTCATGCAATACTTTCCAGCATACACCCTTGGACTGATTCCCTGTTGCCGACCCTGCCTGTTTCGGACTCCCTCGCCTTGCCTCTGCCCTGGGAACTCGCTCAGCCTTCTGTCCTTGACCACGAGAAACTGTCGCTGTTTTCCTGAGAATATTCTTCCTGTCGTGTGTGTCGAAGAAATAAAGAATTCAAGTCAATTCAAGTATTGTTACAAACTATTCCTGGTGTTAGTCGTACTGCTCCTGGGTCCTTACTACACCCGTAACAGAATATCTGCAATTGTTTGGAAGCTTTGGAAGTTTGGAAGACTCGAGTTCAGCATTTTGGTCCTCGCCATCTTGGCTTTTTGCAACCAGTGAACAGGAAGTGACCATATCTGGACTGAGGAGTGACGTAGAGACGAGACCTGTCAATCAGCGTGTAGCCCCGCCCTAAAGCATCCCCTGCTTTATGGTCTGTGTGACTCTAAATGGACCATAATGTACTAAATGAACATCATGCTGTATTGAAGAAGACTTGAAACTAGAGATTGAGACATAAACTCATGTTTACAATGTTTACTGAGGTAATAAATCAAGAGAGAAGTAGAGTCATTTTCTCATAGACTTCTATACAGCCAGAGGAGTCGCCCCCTGGTGGACACTAGAGAGAATGCAGCTTTAACACGCGAAGCTTTGACTTCACTTTAAAGAACCACAGGTTGCCGCCTGGCTAGACTCTTGCGACGAGAGCTAAAGTCAGTAGAATTCATCCTCTGGCTTGGGCTGAGTGAGTTAAATCTCCCAGAACTTCAGAGTGACTGTTGAATTAAAAGGGCAAAGAGTGTGTCTGATTTGTCAACCGTTTTGTGAAGATATGTTGGATCTGCTGTCTATTACTGGTGCTTTTGTGTTAAATTTTCCAACTGTAGAGGCTGCATTTCGTAGTGAAAGTGGGTTATGTCACAGTTTTACCTGATTGGGGAACAGTGGTTGTAGAATATATGGAATGTACCTTTTGTAAGTTCTGTCCTCATGACAACAGAACTTGTTGGGTCACTGAAGATCACATCTCATGGTGGTGTAGGCCTCCAGAGTTCTGAAGTTGTTGACATGTTGGTAGATCTTGTTATAGAGTTTTAATTAGATCCATGGAGGGTGAAGGAGTCTGGTAACAAAACCATCCACTGAACCCAAACAGTTCATTCTGAATTCTGGAGCTCAACACGCACTAAGTGAAGGTAACTGTAAGTCAAAGGAGCTAACACAAGGTGATTTTAGATTCACATGCTTCATAATCTGCCTGGTAGATTTTCTTTGAAGTCATTAATGGATGCTGAATCAAATGTGACATATGTAACTCTTGGTGGGCATGTGGATCTGCCCAAGTACAGATATGTGTACTTTGTGATCATGTTTATAGCATATCTTCTAATAATCTGCAGTAATTCTACTATTGTGTGTATTATAGTGATTCACAAAAGCCTCCATGAGCCTATGTACGTGTTTATTGCAGCTTTATTAATCAACTCTGTTCTTTACAGCACTGCTATCTACCCAAAGCTTCTGATTGACTTTGTATCTGAGAAACAGAGGATATCTTACTCGGCCTGTCTCTTCCAGTGTTTTCTACATTACTCTTTCGATGGTTCAGAGTTCTTGCTGTTGTCAGTCATGGCCTATGACAGATATGTGTCTATATGTAAACCTCTGCAGTATCCAACCATCATGAAGAAAACAACCGTCTGTATCTTTCTGGCTTTGTCCTGGTGTCTTCCTGCCTGTCAGATTGCAGTTCCAGTCACACTTAGTGTTAATACCAAACTCTGCAACTTCACATTAAGAGGAATCTTTTGCAACAATTTAATTTACAAACTTCACTGTTTGAGCTCCAGGGTGCTCTCTGTGTACGGTGTGATTGTTTTATTGAATGTCGTCCTTTTCCCTGTGCTCTTCATACTGTTCACATACACAAAGATATTTATCATAACCTACAGAAGTTGTGGGGAAGTCAGGATGAAAGTGGCACAGACCCGTTTACCTCACCTGCTGGTTTTGATCAACTTTTGTAGTTTGGTTACGTATGATGTCATTTCAGTTAAACTGGAATCTGAGTTTCCAAAGGCTGTACATTTCATAATGACTTTACAGGTGGTTTTGTATCATCCTCTCTTTAATCCCATCATATACGGACTGAAAATGACAGAAATCTATAAACGCATCAAACGGTTGTTCTGTCGAGACAAACCCAACTAATACATCAACACAGATGATATTTCATGATATTTCAGAGATGGTATTTCATCTGAATGAAAAGGGTTTGTTATGACTACACAACAACAGGTGTCATCCGCTTCTTCATTGTAATGACTCCAACTCCAACACAATATGTTGATACTTTATGAGCAAGTTTCATAAACAAAACGTTTTAATTAATATAATATAGTAATCTGTTCTATCTTTTCATGTTATTTTTACTTTGTCTTTGTCAGGATCCAGGATCCCTGTCGGACCCGTTGTGTTTCCCCTGATCTCCTCTCCTCATGTGTCCTGTCATTCCCCTGTTTGTTATTGTATGCCATGTGCTCTGTGTTTGTCCTCTGTCTCCAGACACCTCCCACACCCTTGATCGTGCACAGCTGAGGACACTCCAGCCGATCACCTCCTGCAGCCTGACACACCAGACTCAGGGCCCGCTAATGAGTTCCCTGTCACTATATAAACTCTGGTCCTGCAGTCTGGGGTTGTCAGGTCGTACCGTCTTTCACCCGCTTCAACCCCGTGGCATCCTCTGCCCCCCTGGGGTTCTACGGATTACACGCCGCCGCTCCGCCCTCCGTGGCGTTCAACGGACTACACACGCCGTTCAAGCGGCCAGCTCTCTGGTGTCGAGCCACGGGACTCTCACCGCCGGTTTGCCTACTCTGGTGTCGGACCACGGGCTCCACACCTGCACGCACCTTCTAAATAAAACCTGTTTCCAGGAACTTCTGTCTCCTGTGGTCTTGCGTTTGGGTCCTACCTGTTAACTCCCGTGACAGAACGACCTGACCATAATGGACCCAGCAACCACAGGAGCACCTACGCTGGCCGGACATAGCACGCTGCTGGAAGCACACCAGCAGATGCTCCAGGAGATGAGAAGTTTCGCTGGTGAAGTTTCTCGGGTTGGCTGGCTCGTGCAGGAACTAGCCCGGACAGTCAAGTCTCCACCAGTTCCAGCACCCGCACTATTCCCGCCTGTCTTCGCTCCGCCGGTCTGGGAATCCCCCGTGCCGGCTCCGGAGTCCTATGACGGAACACTGGGGAGGTGCCAGGGCTTCCTGTTGCTATGTCAACGGGTATTTGACCGTCAGCCTCAGACTTTTGCCTCGGACGGGGCCAAGGTGTCCTACGTGGTGGGATTACTGCGGGGAAGGGCTTTGGACTGGGCCGCGAGAACGTTAGGTTTTCATCGGCCTAATACTGTGTGTTATGTGGACTTTGTGGCAGATCTGATGAGAGTTTTTGACCCTCTAGGGGACTCTGATTATATGGCTAAGCACCTTCTCAGCCGGAGACGGGGCCAAGCAAGTGTAGCGGAACACTCGGTGGCCCGGCCGACTCCGGCTCCCCGCATTCGGACGGCATTCCAGCCAGCTCCAGTTCCTACCGCCTCTGCGCCACAGCTTTCCCCAGTCCCGGCCGCCACCGTCTCCGAACCGCGGCGACCTCCAGTCCCGGCCACCGCAGTCTCCGAACCGCGGCGACCTCCAGTCCCGGCCGCCGCCGTCTCCGAACCGCGGCGACCTCCAGTCCCGGCCGCCGCCGTCCCGGAGCAGCAGCGACCTCCAGTCCCGGCTGTCGCCTCAGAGCCGCAGCTATCCCCGGACCTCGCCGTTTCAGAACCAGAGCCGCTCCCAGTCCCTGCCGCTGCCGCCTCTACGCCAGCTCCAGTTCCTGCCGCCTCCGCGCCGCAGCCCGCTCCAGTTCCTGCCGCCTCCGCGCCGCAGCCCGCTCCAGTTCCTGCCGCCTCCGCGCCGCAGCCCGCTCCAGTTCCTGCCGCCTCCGCGCCGCAGCCCGCTCCAGTTCCTGCCGCCTCCGCGCCGCAGTCCGCTCCAGTTCCTGCCGCCTCAGCGCCGCAGCCCGCTCCAGTTCCTGCCGCCTCCGAGCCGCAGCCCGCTCCAGTCCAGGCCGCCGCCTCCGAGCCGCAGCCCGCTCCAGTCCAGGCCGCCGCCTCCGAGCCGCAGCCCGCTCCAGTCCAGGCCGCCGCCTCCGAGCCGCAGCCCGCTCCAGTCCAGGCCGCCGCCTCCGAGCCGCAGCCCGCTCCAGTCCAGGCCGCCGCCTCCTCCGAGCCGCAGCCCGCTCCAGTCCCGGCCGCCGCCGCCTCCGAGCCGCAGCCCGCTCCAGTCCCGGCCGCCGCCGCCTCCGAGCCGCAGCCCACTCCAGTCCCGGCCGCCGCCGCCTCCGAGCCGCAGCCCGCTCCAGTCCCGGCCGCCGCCGAGCTGCAGCGCCCTCCAGTCCCGGCCGCCGCCGCCTCCGAGCCGCAGCCCGCTCCAGTCCCGGCCGCCGCCGCCTCCGAGCCGCAGCGCCCTCCAGTCCAGGCCGCCGCCGCCTCCGAGCCGCAGCGCCCTCCAGTCCCGGCCGCCGCCGCCTCCGAGCTGCAGCCCGCTCCAGTCCAGGCTGCCGCCGCCTCCGAGCCGCAGCGCCCTCCAGTCCCGGCCGCCGCCGCCTCCGAGCCGCAGCCTCTCCCAGACCCGGCCGCTGCCGTCCCAGAGCAGCAGCGACCTCCAGCCCCGGCCGCTGCCGTCCCAGAGCAGCAGCGACCTCCAGCCCCGGCCGCTGCCGTCCCAGAGCAGCAGCGACCTCCAGCCCCGGCCGCTGCCGTCCCAGAGCAGCAGCGACCTCCAGCCCCGGCCGCTGCCGTCCCAGAGCAGCAGCGACCTCCAGCCCCGGCCGCTGCCGTCCCAGAGCAGCAGCGACCTCCAGCCCCGGCCGCTGCCGTCCCGGAGCAGCAGCGACCTCCAGTTCCCGCCGCTGCCGTCTCGGAGCAGCAGCGACCTCCAGTGGCCGCCTCGGAGCAGCATCGACCTCCAGTTGCTGTCTCGGGGCAGCAGCGACCTCCAGGGCCTGCCGCCGCTGCCGTCACGGCGCAGCAGCGACCTCCAGTGCCTGCCGCCGCTGCCGTCACGGCGCAGCAGCGACCTCCAGTGCCTGCCGCCGCTGGACTAGCATCCTGTTCTCCGGGGTCCTTCTGCCCGCCCGGCCGTCCGCCGGAGCACCCGTGCCCGGAGCCCTTCTGCCCGCCCGGCCGTCCGCCGGAGCACCCGTGCCCGGAGCCCTTCTGCCCGCCCGGCCGTCCGCCGGAGCACCCGTGCCCGGAGCCCTTCTGCCCGCCCGGCCGTCCGCCGGAGCACCCGTGGCCGACACTCTTCTGCGGCCCCGTGGCCGGTCAGATCCTGTCACCCCTCCTCCGGACCCCCGCCGCCCACCCTAGTCGGCCTTGTAGCTGTGGGGACATCCCTCCTCCGGACCCCCTCCACCCGCCCTTTTTTGTGTCTTCTTGTACGTCTAGAATCCGTTCCTTAAGGGGGGGGTACTGTCAGGATCCAGGATCCCTGTCGGACCCGTTGTGTTTCCCCTGATCTCCTCTCCTCATGTGTCCTGTCATTCCCCTGTTTGTTATTGTATGCCATGTGCTCTGTGTTTGTCCTCTGTCTCCAGACACCTCCCACACCCTTGATCGTGCACAGCTGAGGACACTCCAGCCGATCACCTCCTGCAGCCTGACACACCAGACTCAGGGCCCGCTAATGAGTTCCCTGTCACTATATAAACTCTGGTCCTGCAGTCTGGGGTTGTCAGGTCGTACCGTCTTTCACCCGCTTCAACCCCGTGGCATCCTCTGCCCCCCTGGGGTTCTACGGATTACACGCCGCCGCTCCGCCCTCCGTGGCGTTCAACGGACTACACACGCCGTTCAAGCGGCCAGCTCTCTGGTGTCGAGCCACGGGACTCTCACCGCCGGTTTGCCTACTCTGGTGTCGGACCACGGGCTCCACACCTGCACGCACCTTCTAAATAAAACCTGTTTCCAGGAACTTCTGTCTCCTGTGGTCTTGCGTTTGGGTCCTACCTGTTAACTCCCGTGACAGTCTTGGTGTATTGAGGAAATGTATAGTTGTGTCTTAACGATCACTTCTCAGCCAACAGTAAATGATCAGTCTGAGGGAATCAGTGTTGATGACAACAAACACTCAGACATGCACTTTGTTCCATTAATATGAAGTCAGATGTACACGTTGGTCTCATCTCTGAATAAGCACCAATGTTACAGCTGCAAACTGATGATCAGAAAACTATTCTTAATATTGATTGTGCTAACATAGTGTGTTCATGTTCAAGAATAGTAATGTATGACAACCAATTAAAACCCACGTGCATGCATACATGAACACCCATATGCACACATACTTACTTGTTTTACTTGTTTTTAAATTATTATTATTTTTTCCATCTCAAAAAGGCTCAAAGACACACACACGCTCACACTCACACACACGCTCACACACACACACGCTCACACACACACACACGCTCACACACGCTCTCACACACACACACACACACACGCTCACACACACGTGCTCACAAACACACACATGCTCACACACACACACGCTCTCACACACACACACACACACGCTCACACACACGCGCTCACACACACACACGCTCTCACACACACACACACGCTCACACACACACGCTCACACACACACGCTCGCTCACACACACACACACACGCGCACACACACTCTCACACACACGCGCTCTCACAACACACGCTCTCACACACGCTCTCACACACACTGACTATAGGATGTTTGCTGGCTTGTATCTCACTGTTCTTGTCCTCTTGTTATGTCTATGTATTGTCTCTTGTCTCTTAAATAAATAATATTAATAATTAAAGCTTTTTTTTTTAATTATTATTATTATATATTTTTTTCCCTCCATCTCAAAAGGCTCAAGGACACACACACGCACACATACACACACACTGACTTTATGATATTTGCTGGCTTTTATCCCACTGTTCTTGTCATCCTCTTGTTGTTATGTCTATGTATTGTCTTAATATTGTCTCGTGTCTTTCAATAAAAAATGTATAAAAAATAAATAAAAAAATAAAAAAAGCTGCGAGCAGCGATGAACGTTTAATCACAAAGGTCTTAAGAACATCCTGACTAAAGGAGAAGTTGATCGCATACATTCTCTTGGAGGAGTTCGTTAAAATGCGAAGGCTGAAATCGGCAAAAAGTAACAAAAAGCACAAATTCGCGGGTTTACTGTAGCGCCCCCTAGTGGTTGAATGCAAAACAAATCTCAGGGTATGTTACAGCATGTGATGTGCACATATGCTGCAAATTTTGGAATGCTAGGACAAACGGTTCAGAAGTTATGTGTATTGATATTTAGCCACGCCCCTACGAAGTTTATTGGTCCATATCTTGTAAACGCTAAGAGATATCAGAAAGCTTTTGATAACTTTTGATGAGGTAGATCCAGTAATGATCCACAGCTAATTTGGTAGTAATGGGACTAAGCATGTAGGAGGAGTTCGCAGAAATGTGTTTTACACTAAATTCAAAATGGCGGAAAATCTAAGTAGGCGGAGCTTAGGGGTCTGATTGGCTTTTTTGTAGCTCTAGCTCAAGTGGACATGTATGTCAAATTTCAAGTTAATGGGACATACTGGCCGAGGGGCATCGCCGGTCCGACTTGTAGGAGAGCCATTTCTGAACACAGAAAGATGCATTATTTTTCACACGTCGAAGCAGCCATAGACGGCTCCATCTTGAATGATCTAGAGATGGCTGGTATCGGTTTTTCTCTCCACCACTTTGGTCGAAACTCACATATCTCAACAGCTATTGGATGATTGCACAGGAGACAACCTGGTTCTGAGGAGTGAAGTCAACGCTTCATGTGTTAAAGCTGCATTCTCTCTAGTGTCCACCAGGGGGCGACTCCTCTGGTTGTATAGAAGTCTATAAACCTGATCCAGCCCTAACTATAAACCTGAACTAGCCCTAACTATAAACCTGAACTAGCCCTAACTATAAACCTGAACTAGCCCTAACTATAAACCTGAACTAGCCCTAACTATAAACCTGAACCAGTCCTAACTATAAACCTGAACTAGCCCTAGCTATAAACCTGAACCAGCCCTAACTATAAACCTGAACTAGCCCTAGCTATAAACCTGAACCAGCCCTAACTATAAACCTGAACTAGCCCTAGCTATAAACCTGAACCAGCCCTAACTATAAACCTGAACCAGCCCTAACTAGAAACCTGAGCCAGCCCTAACTATAAACCTGAACCAGCCCTAACTAGAAACCTGAACCAGCCCTAACTAGAAACCTGAACCATCCCTAACTAGAAACCTGATCCAGCCCTAACTATAAACCTGAACCATCCCTAACTATAAACCTGAACCAGTCCTAACTATAAACCTGAACTAGCCCTAGCTATAAACCTGAACCAGCCCTAACTATAAACCTGAACTAGCCCTAGCTATAAACCTGAACCAGTCCTAACTATAAACCTGAACCAGCTCTAACTATAAACCTGAACCAGCTCTAACTATAAACCTGAACCAGCCCTAACTATAAACCTGATCCAGCCCTAACTAGAAACCTGAACCAGCCCTAACTAGAAACCTGAACCAGCTCTAACTATAAACCTGAACCAGTCCTAACTATAAACCTGAACCAGCACTAACTATAAACCTGAACCAGTCCTCAGATCAAATGTCATCAGAGAGTTTAAAATGTTCAAAAAGAGAATATTATCCTTTAAGTGTCTGAATCCCAAACAGAGCGACACTTTAACACTTCAGGGGAACTTGTTACAAAACAAACTGAAACTGTTAGAAGAGGAATTATTAATCAGGAATTAAAAAGAATAAAACCCACAATTGAACACAACATAGCACGTTGTCATGGTATTTAGTCCCTCACAGTCTCTGAAACACAACCAGGTACCAGGTGTGCTCAGTTAGTCCCTGAGGGTTCAGGTCTAAGGGCTGAAGGGGGAAACTGGGACTGGACCCATGTCTGTCTACTGAAGGAGCAGCAGCGCCCTCTGCTGACAGATTATCAACATCAACACTTTGATCTGAGTTCAGATTTTATAATTTAACTTTGTTTTAAATGTTTAATTAAAGCTATACAAAGCGGCAGAGCACCTGGGCCAGATGGTTTCCCCATAGAATTTTTTTAAGGCATTCTCAGATAAACTATTAGCACTTTTGCTTGATATGTTCAACGACTCTTTAACCCGAGGTACTCTGCCACAAACCCTGACAAATGCATCAATTACTCTGTTGTTAAAACCCGGGAAAGATGCAAATGAATGTGGATCCTACCGACCAATTTCTCTTCTTCATGCAGGTTATAAGATTCTGGCAAAAGCCCTAGCTATGCGTCTGGAAACAACAATTCATGAAGTCATTTCTGAAGACCAAACTGGCTTCATAAGGAATCGCCATTCTTTCAGTAATATCCGCCGCCTTTTCAATGTTATCTACTCCCCTGTGTCCTGTGAGGTCCCAGAGATGGTTATCTCTCCAGATGCAGAAAAGGCATTTGATAGGGTGGAATGGCCATATCTCTTCAGGATTTTGGAAAAGTTTGGTTTTGGTCCTAAATTTGTGGCATGGGTAAAACTCCTCTACTCCTCACCTACCGCCTCTGTCGTCACCAATAGATCAAACTCAGAATATTTCAATTTATACCGAGGTACCCGCCAAGGCTGCCCGTTAAGTCCCTTATTATTTGCCTTAGCTATCGAACCATTATCCATTGCTCTTAAAGCATCCCCTAACATTAAAGGAATTCACAGATGGAGCACTGAGCACAGAGTCTCGCTATATGCTGATGATTTATTCGTTTATATTTCGGACCCGGTGGAATCTGTCCCCGCACTAATTGAAGTCCTGAAGCAATTTGGGACATTCTCAGGATATAAATTAAATTTCTCCAAAAGTGAATGCTTCCCTTTAAACAATTTGGCAAAAAAGACTCCAGGAATGCAACTGCCTTTCCACAAGTGTGAGTCTGAATTCAAATATCTTGGCATCTATATCACCCGTAAATTGGAGTTTATATAATAGGAATTTCTCTCCACTAATCACCAAAATGAAGACAGACTTTGACAGATGGAAAAACATCTATACTTCATTAACAGGCAGAGTTAATTCTGATGATTGCTCTACCACGCTTCTTATATCTGTTTCAATGTCTGCCAGTGTTCCTGCCGAAACTCTTTTTTACTACCTTAGATAAGCATATTACAGGCTTCCTATGGGATAATAAACAACCGCGGATAAGTAAAGTGATGCTACAAAGACATCGATCTCAAGGTGGACTTTCTCTTCCCAATTTCAGATATTACTACTGGGTAGCAAATATACAGAAAATAATATACTGGATCAAATTCCCTCAAGTAAGCTGGTGCCTAACTGAAGCTAAATCTTGCCCATCATCTTCTCGTCTAGCATTGGTAACCTCGAGACTACCGTTCTCCCCAAGAAAATATTCATCCAACCCGATAGTAATTGCAACATTAAAAATTCTGGCGCAGTTTCGCGTACAATTTGGCTTCAAAGATCGATCTACTGTAACCCGTATCCATGACAATCACCTCTTCCCTCCAGCCAGACTGGACCACGCATTCTCGCTATGGCATAGAAATGGCATTTTCAACATGGGTCAGTTATACATTGGTGGGGTGTTTGGAAGCTCTGAGGATATATTTAAGAAATATAATATCCCTCCCTGTTTCGCTACTTTCAAGTGCGAAATTTTGCTAAATCTAACAACCCCAATTTTCCGAGTCCACCGCTAGACTCCGCGTATGAGGAAATTCTGAACACACCACCAGAGCAAAAAGGATTTATATCCCGAATATATCAAACCATTAACTCAATTACTGTGACTAACGTTGTCAAAATCAAAGTAGACTGGGACTAGACTCATTTTGGAACCAGGCCCTAATTAGAGTCAATAACAGCTCTTCGTGTGCACGGTTAAATGTACTACAATTCAAGGTACTGCATCGCCTGCACGACTCTAACTTTAAACTTTCAAAAATGTACTCCAATGTAAAGGATAACTGCAATAGATGTCACAACTCACCAGCAGATCTTACTCACATGTTTTGGTTCTGCCCCCAACTGGCAAATTACTGGGAGACAATATTCAAAGTTCTATCACAATCCCTTCATCTGAATATTGTACCCAACGCCTGGATGTGCATCTTTGGTGTTCAGGGGAGTGCAGGTCAGACGTTAATGAAGCAACACAAAAACATAATTGCTTTCTCGACCCTCTTGGCACGAAGGAGAATCCTATTGGACTGGAAGTCACCTCGTCCTCCCAGTTCCTCCATGTGTTTAAGGACCTGGTGTTCTTTCTAAAGTTGGAGAAAATTAAGTTCTCGCTGCGGCGAAAAATTGGAATCTACTTGGGGTCTGATCATATGATACTTTGATCAATTGAAGACTCTCATTCGATTCATAAACCATTTCTGTGGCCTTGACCGATTTTATTTTATTTTTTTTATTTTTATTTAGTTATCTTGACGTTGTTGTAGGAATTAAGAATAGCAATAACATCCAATTTCCAGAAACTCATTCCTGGTTCCTGTTTGTCTGTAATACCCTCCGACACCATTTGTACTTGTGTGTACTTGAGCTGCTAACACTGAAATGAGCTTTGTGACGATTGAAGCAGTGCGATGCGTTCTGTGTTGGGGGAATGTTGGGGGGGGTACAATGAAAAATGACATGTGCAATGTATAACTGTGTACTCTGCTTTTGAGAATAAACACAATTTACAAAAAAAATAAAACTGATTTGATTCAGTTTGTCGAGATTTATTTTGACCTTTTGGAGAAAAACTTTTCATAAATCTTCTGACTTTATAAATAAACTCCTCACAGACACACACACACACACACACACACACATACACACACAGACACACACACATACACACACATACACACACACACACACACACACACATACACACACACACACACACACACATACACACACACACACACACACATACACACACACACATATACACACACATACACACACACATACACATCCACACACATATACACACACATACACACACACACACATATACACACACATACACACACACACACACACACATACACATCCACACACATACACACACATATACACACACACATATACACACACATATATACACACACATACACACACATACACATACACATACACACACACACATACATACACACACACACACACACGTACACACACCCACACCCCCTCATGGAGTCCTGCCACACATTCTTGAGAGCTCACTTCATTGCAGTGATTCACAGCATTTCATGGCCAAATAAGAGCAAAACCTTGTTTCTGGATCCAGACTGTGAGAGACGAGGATCTGGTTCTGTGAGAGACGAGGATCTGGTTCTGTGAGAGACGACTTTACATCAACTGTCGAGCTCATCATGAATGCATTAAATATGATCTTTGTCAGACGACAAAGTCTCAGTGTAGTCCTGATCCTCTGTCTGAACCAGTCTCAGTGTAGTCCTGATCCTCTATCTGAACCAGTCTCAGTGTAGTCCTGATCCTCTATCTGAACCAGTCTCAGTGTAGTCCTGATCCTCTATATGAACCAGTCTCAGTGTAGTCCTGATCCTCTATCTGAACCAGTCTCAGTCTAGTCCTGATCCTCTATATGAACCAGTCTCAGTCTAGTCCTGATCCTCTATCTGAACCAGTCTCAGTGTAGTCCTGATCCTCTATATGAACCAGTCTCAGTCTAGTCCTGATCCTCTATATGAACCAGTCTCAGTCTAGTCCTGATCCTCTATGAACCAGTCTCAGTGTAGTCCTGATCCTCTATCTCAACCAGTCTCAGTGTAGTCCTGATCCTCTATCAGACCTGCATCAGTACAGAGACCATCAGAGAGAAGATGGTCTGTTTCTAGAGAGTTCTTCTTGATGCTCGTCATCGGAGCCACCGGGTCGGATTCTGGTGAAACCAGATGAACTCATGCAGGTTCACCAGAACCTCCTTCAGCTCAGACTCCAGCAGAGACCGGTCCACCGTGGACAGACCCAGATCCTCCAGCAGAGACCGGTCCAGCATGGACAGACCCAGATCTTCCAGCAGAGACCGGTCCACCGTGGACAGACCCAGATCCTCCTGCAGAGACCGGTCCACCGCGGACAGACCCAGATCCTCCAGCAGAGACAGGTCCAGCATGGACAGACCCAGATCCGGAGCGCCGGAGGAGGAGGAGAGCTCAGCTCCCGGCAGCAGCAGTGTCGTCTCCTCCATAAATACTTTTAAAGGAAGTTAGGATTTTATTGTCATACACATCCATGAAATGTGACCCGTCCCTGTACACAGGGAGCAGTGGCTGCCATTGATCGGCGCCCGGGGAGCCGTTAGGGGTTCAGTGTGTTGCTCAGGTACACTTCGACACGTGGGATCGAACCGTTGACCTTCCAGTTCCCAGACGACCTCTTAACCCAGTGAGCCACGGTCGCCCCTAGCTACAAGTAAAAGTCCTGCATTTAAACTTTTAACTAATAAAAACTATAAAGTAAAATAAACATAAAAGTACTCATCATGGCGTTCAATATATATGATATTATCGTTGTATAAATATTGATGCATTCATGTGTTCATCACTTTAATGTTGCAGCTGATGAAGCTTGAGCTCATTTTAATAACTTTATATTCCGCTGAGTAGATAAATATATTCTATTTTATTTAATGGTTCATGTATTATTCATCTAAATCTGCAAATTAACTTCAGTTATCAAACTAATGTAAAAAGTAAAACCCTCCAAATAAAATGTTGTGTTCCTCCAGTGAACTTCCTGTTGTGCGTCAGGAATCCGCTCCGTCAAGTTAGAACCCAAACAGGCCGGAAAACACAGGAAACCGATACGACACCTTCAGAACAAAAGCATGACTTCTGGTTAAACATTTTTTAATTTAGTTTCTTTACGAAACAGCTGATTGATGAGTCTCATTTAAAAGTCAAAAGTCACATAAAGTAATTACTTTGCTGAATTAAAAGTAGTAACCCTGTAAAAATACACTGCATTCGAACTACATAGAATCTAGTTTAATAGTTCTGTCTTTGTCTGCACGTGTTTCTGTCAGTCTGTCTCCTCTGGAGATCAATAAAGATGTATCTCTTTTATTCTGATTATGAACAATATATTAGTGAAACACCAAACACTTAACATCTGACGTACCTGTACATTATACATTTTGTTAGTATATACACAGAGAGCAACTCATATATTTGAAATTGTCTAAAATAAAACAAATGTTTAATTAATTTTGTCTGAATTATTTTAGGTCTAGATAATATGTAAATAATAT
>CM051688.1:1094393-1144393 GCA_028022725.1 Lycodopsis pacificus | reverse complement strand
TCCCCTACGTCGTCCTCTACGTCGTCACCCTATGTCGTCTCCTTCCTCGTCCCCTACGTCGTCCCCTACGTTGTCCCCTACATCGTCCCCTACGTCGTCTCCTTCCTCGTCCCCTACGTCGTCCCCTACGTCGCCCCCTACGTTGTCCGCTTCGTCGTCCCCTTCGTCGTCCCCTTCGTCATCCCCTACCTCGTCCCCTACCTCGTCCACTACGTCGTCCCCTACGTCGTCCCCTTCGTCGTCCCCTTCGTCATCCCCTACCTCGTCCCCTACCTCGTCCACTACGTCGTCCCCTACGTCGTCCCCTACGTCGTCCCCTACCTCGTTCCCTACCTCGTTCCCTACCTCGTCCCCTACGTCGTCCCCTTCGTCATCCCCTACGTCGTCCACTTCGTCATCCCCTACGTCGTCCCCTACGTCGTCCACTTCATCATCCCCTACCTCGTCCCCTACGTCGTCACCCTACGTCGTCTCCTTCCTCGTCCCCTACGTCATCCCCCTTCATCGTCCCCTACGTCGTCCCCTACGTCGTCCCCTACGTCGTCACCCTACGTCGTCTCCTTCCTCGTCCTCTACGTCGTCCTCTACGTCGTCCCCTACGTCGTCCTCTACGTCGTCCTCTACGTCGTCCTCTACGTCGTCCCCTACCTCGTCCCCTACGTCATCCCCCTACCTCGTCCCCTACGTCGTCCCCTACGTCGTACCCTACGTCGTCCCCTACGTCGTCCTCTATGTCGTCACCCTATGTCGTCCCCTTCCTCGTCCCCTACGTCATCCCCCTTCATCATCCCCTACGTCGTCCCCTACGTCGTCCCCTACGTCGACACCCTATGTAGTCTCCTTCCTCGTCCTATACGTCGTCCCCTACGTCGTCCCCTACGTCGTCCTCTACGTCGTCCTCTACGTCGTCCCCTACATCGTCCTCGACGTCGTCACCCTATGTCGTCTCCTTCCTCGTCCCCTACGTCGTCCCCTACGTTGTCCCCTACATCGTCCCCTACGTCGTCTCCTTCCTCGTCCCCTACGTCATTCCCCTTCGTCGTCCCCTACGTCGTCCCCTACGTCGTCCCCTACGTCGTCCTCTATGTCGTCACCCTGTGTCGTCCCCTTCCTCGTCCCCTACCTCGTCCCCTACGTCATCCCCCTTCATCATCCCCTACGTCGTCCCCTACGTTGTCCCCTACATCGTCCCCTACGTCGTCTCCTTCCTCGTCCCCTACGTCATCCCCCTTCGTTGTCCCTTTCGTCATCCCCTTCGTCGTCCCCTTCGTTGTCCCCTACATCATCCCCTTCGTTGTCCTAGGTCATACGTCCACACATTATAATAATTATCACATTATGACTAATTTATATTATAATAATCAGTCTCGTACGTGTTTCAGAAGATGTAAACTGTAGAGTGATGAAACCCTCACTCCTCTCCTCCTCTCCTCAGGTCAGATGTTCTGGTGGGCGCTCCCCGAGCTAACACCTCCTCACCCAGTAGTGTAGAGGAGAGAGGAGCAGTGTACAGTTGTCCCTGGAAGAGTTCCTCCTGCCAGCAGCTGGACTTCGACAACACAGGTTAGTCTGAACCTCCTGTGTTGTGTTTTAGTCGAGGACCTTCTGGGTTGTGTTTTGGTGTAGAACCTTCTGGGTTGTGTTTTAGTGTAGAACCTTCTGGGTTGTGTTTTATTGTAGAACCTTCTGGGTTGTGTTTTAGTCTGAACCTTCTGGGTTGTGTTTTAGTGTAGAACCTTCTGGGTTGTGTTTTAGTCTAGAACCTTCTGGGTTGTGTTTTAGTCTAGATTCTCCTGGGTTGTGTTTTAGACTAGAACCCTCTGGGTTGTGTTTTAGACTAGAACCTTCTGGGTTGTGTTTTAGACTAGAACCTTCTGTGTTGTGTTTTAGTCTAGAACCTTCTGGGTTGTGTTTTAGATTCGAACCTTCTGGGTTGTGTTTTAGTGTAGAACCTTCTGGGTTGTGTTTTAGTGTAGAACCTTCTGGGTTGTGTTTTAGTCTAGAACCTTCTGGGTTGTGTTTTAGTCTAGATTGTTCTGGGTTGTGTTTTAGTGTAGAACCTTCTGGGTTGTGTTTTAGTCTCGAACCTTCTGGGTTGTGTTTTAGTCTAGAACCTTCTGGGTTGTGTTTTAGTCTAGGACCTTCTGGGTTGTGTTTTAGTCTAGATTCTTCTGGGTTGTGTTTTGGTGTAGAACCTTCTGGGTTGTGTTTTAGTGTAGAACCTTCTGGGTTGTGTTTTAGTGTAGAACCTTCTGGGTTGTGTTTTATTGTAGAACCTTCTGGGTTGTGTTTTAGTCTGAACCTTCTGGGTTGTGTTTTATTGTCGAACCTTCTGGGTTGTGTTTTAGTCTGAACCTTCTGGGTTGTGTTTTAGTCTAGAACCTTCTGGGTTGTGTTTTAGTCTAGATTCTCCTGGGTTGTGTTTTAGACTAGAACATTCTGGGTTGTGTTTTAGACTAGAACCTTCTGGGTTGTGTTTTAGACTAGAACCTTCTGTGTAGTGTTTTAGTCCAGAACCTTCTGGGTTGTGTTTTAGATTAGAACCTTCTTGGTTGTGTTTTAGTGTAGAACCTTCTGGGTTGTGTTTTAGTCTAGAACCTTCTGGGTTGTGTTTTAGTCTAGATTGTTCTGGGTTGTGTTTTAGTGTAGAACCTTCTGGGTTGTGTTTTAGTGTAGAACCTTCTGGGTTGTGTTTTAGTCTAGAACCTTCTGGGTTGTGTTTTAGTCTAGAACCTTCTGGGTTGTGTTTTAGTCTAGATTCTTCTGGGTTGTGTTTTAGTGTAGAACCTTCTGGGTTGTGTTTTAGTCTATAACCTTCTGGGTTGTGTTTTAGAGTAGATTCTGCTGGGTTGTGTTTTAGTCTCGAACCTTCTGGGTTGTGTTTTAGTCTCGAACCTTCTGGGTTGTGTTTTAGTCTAGAACCTTCTGGGTTGTGTTTTAGTCTAGATTCGTCTGGGTTGTGTTTTAGTGTAGAACCTTCTGGGTTGTGTTTTAGTCTATAACCTTCTGGGTTGTGTTTTAGTCTAGATTCTTCTGGGTTGTGCTTTAGTCTAGCACCTTCTGGGTTGTGTTTTAGACTAGATTCTTCTGGGTTGTGTTTTAGTGTAGAACCTTCTGGGTTGTGTTTTAGTCTAGAACCTTCTGGGTTGTGTTTTAGTGTAGAACCTCCTGTGTTGTGTTTTAGTCTAGGACCTTCTGGGTTGTGTTTTGGTGTAGATTCTTCTGGGTTGTGTTTTGGTGTGGAACCTTCTGGGTTGTGTTTTAGTGGAGAACCTTCTGTGTTGTGTTTTAGTCTGAACCTTCTGGGTTGTGTTTTATTGTAGAACCTTCTGGGTTGTGTTTTAGTGTAGAACCTTCTGGGTTGTGTTTTAGTCTAGAACCTTCTGGGTTGTGTTTTGGTGTAGAACCTTCTGGGTTGTGTTTTAGTCTAGAACCTTCTGGGTTGTGTTTTAGTCTAGATTCTCCTGGGTTGTGTTTTAGACTAGAACCTTCTGGGTTGTGTTTTAGACTAGAACCTTCTGGGTTGTGTTTTAGACTAGAACCTTCTGTGTTGTGTTTTAGTCTAGAACCTTCTGGGTTGTGTTTTAGATTAGAACCTTCTGGGTTGTGTTTTAGTGTAGAACCTTCTGGGTTGTGTTTTAGTCTAGAACCTTCTGGGTTGTGTTTTAGTCTAGAACCTTCTGGGTTGTGTTTTAGTCTAGGACCTTCTGGGTTGTGTTTTAGTCTAGATTCTTCTGGGTTGTGTTTTGGTGTAGAACCTTCTGGGTTGTGTTTTAGTGTAGAACCTTCTGGGTTGTGTTTTAGTCTAGAACCTTCTGGGTTGTGTTTTAGTCTGAACCTTCTGGGTTGTGTTTTATTGTAGAACCTTCTGGGTTGTGTTTTAGTCTGAACCTTCTGGGTTGTGTTTTAGTGTAGAACCTTCTGGGTTGTGTTTTAGACTAGATTCTTCTGGGTTGTGTTTTAGTGTAGAACCTTCTGGGTTGTGTTTTAGTCTAGAACCTTCTGGGTTGTGTTTTAGTCTAGAACCTTCTGGGTTGTGTTTTAGTCTAGAACCTTCTGGGTTGTGTTTTAGTCTAGAACCTTCTGGGTTGTGTTTTAGTCTAGATTCTTCTGGGTTGTGTTTTAGTGTAGAACCTTCTGGGTTGTGTTTTAGTCTATAACCTTCTGGGTTGTGTTTTAGAGTAGATTCTTCTGGGTTGTGTTTTAGTGTAGAACCTTCTGGGTTGTGTTTTAGTCTCGAACCTTCTGGGTTTTGTTTTAGTCTAGAACCTTCTGGGTTGTGTTTTAGTCTAGATTCTTCTGGGTTGTGTTTTAGTGTAGAACCTTCTGGGTTGTGTTTTAGTCTATAACCTTCTGGGTTGTGTTTTAGTCTAGATTCTTCTGGGTTGTGCTTTAGTCTAGCACCTTCTGGGTTGTGTTTTAGTCTAGATTCTTCTGGGTTGTGTTTTAGTCTAGAACCTTCTGGGTTGTGTTTTAGTGTAGAACCTTCTGGGTTGTGTTTTGGTGTAGATTCTTCTGGGTTGTGTTTTGGTGTAGAACCTTCTGGGTTGTGTTTTAGTGGAGAACCTTCTGTGTTGTGTTTTAGTCTGAACCTTCTGGGTTGTGTTTTATTGTAGAACCTTCTGGGTTGTGTTTTAGTGTAGAACCTTCTGGGTTGTGTTTTAGTCTAGAACCTTCTGGGTTGTGTTTTAGTCTAGATTCTCCTGGGTTGTGTTTTAGACTAGAACCTTCTGGGTTGTGTTTCAGTGTAGAACCTTCTGGGTTGTGTTTTAGACTAGAACCTTCTGTGTTGTGTTTTAGTCTAGAACCTTCTGGGTTGTGTTTTAGTCTAGAACCTTCTGGGTTGTGTTTTAGACTAGAACCTTCTGGGTTGTGTTTTAGTCTAGAACCTTCTGGGTTGTGTTTTAGTGTAGAACCTTCTGGGTTGTGTTTTAGTCTAGAACCTTCTGGGTTGTGTTTTAGTCTAGAACCTTCTGGGTTGTGTTTTAGTCTAGAACCTTCTGGGTTGTGTTTTAGTCTAGAACCTTCTGGGTTGTGTTTTAGTCTAGAACCTTCTGGGTTGTGTTTTAGACTAGATTCTTCTGGGTTGTGTTTTAGTCTAGAACCTTCTGGGTTGTGTTTTAGTCTAGAACCTCCTGTGTTGTGTTTTAGTCTAGGACCTTCTGGGTTGTGTTTTAATCTAGATTCTGCTGGGTTGTGTTTTGGTGTGGAACCTTCTGGGTTGTGTTTTAGTGTAAAACCTTCTGGGTTGTGTTTTAGTCTGAACCTTCTGGGTTGTGTTTTAGTGTAGAACCTTCTGGGTTGTGTTTTAGTGTAGAACCTTCTGGGTTGTGTTTTAGTCTAGAACCTTCTGGGTTGTGTTTTAGTCTAGATTCTCCTGGGTTGTGTTTTAGACTAGAACCTTCTGGGTTGTGTTTTAGTGTAGAACCTTCTGGGTTGTGTTTTATTGTAGAACCTTCTGGGTTGTGTTTTAGTCTGAACCTTCTGGGTTGTGTTTTAGTGTAGAACCTTCTGGGTTGTGTTTTAGTCTAGAACCTTCTGGGTTGTGTTTTAGTCTAGATTCTCCTGGGTTGTGTTTTAGACTAGAACCTTCTGGGTTGTGTTTTAGATTAGAACCTTCTGGGTTGTGTTTTAGTGTAGAACCTTCTGGGTTGTGTTTTAGTCTAGAACCTTCTGGGTTGTGTTTTAGTCTAGATTGTTCTGGGTTGTGTTTTAGTGTAGAACCTTCTGGGTTGTGTTTTAGTCTAGAACCTTCTGGGTTGTGTTTTAGTCTAGAACCTTCTGGGTTGTGTTTTAGTCTAGATTCTTCTGGGTTGTGTTTTGGTGTAGAACCTTCTGGGTTGTGTTTTATTGTAGAACCTTCTGGGTTGTGTTTTAGTCTGAACCTTCTGGGTTGTGTTTTAGTCTGAACCTTCTGGGTTGTGTTTTAGTCTGAACCTTCTGGGTTGTGTTTTAGTGTAGAACCTTCTGGGTTGTGTTTTAGTCTAGAACCTTCTGGGTTGTGTTTTAGTCTAGATTCTCCTGGGTTGTGTTTTAGACTAGAACATTCTGGGTTGTGTTTTAGACTAGAACCTTCTGGGTTGTGTTTTAGTCTAGAACCTTCTGGGTTGCGTTTTAGTCTAGATTGTTCTGGGTTGTGTGTTAGTGTAGAACCTTCTGGGTTGTGTTTTAGTCTAGAACCTTCTGGGTTGTGTTTTAGTCTAGGACCTTCTGGGTTGTGTTTTAGTCTAGATTCTTCTGGGTTGTGTTTTGGTGTAGAACCTTCTGGGTTGTGTTTTAGTGTAGAACCTTCTGGGTTGTGTTTTATTGCAGAACCTTCTGGGTTGTGTTTTAGTCTGAACCTTCTGGGTTGTGTTTTATTGTAGAACCTTCTGGGTTGTGTTTTAGTCTGAACCTTCTGGGTTGTGTTTTAGTGTAGAACCTTCTGGGTTGTGTTTTAGTCTAGAACCTTCTGGGTTGTGTTTTAGTCTAGATTCTCCTGGGTTGTGTTTTAGACTAGAACATTCTGGGTTGTGTTTTAGACTAGAACCTTCTGGGTTGTGTTTTAGACTAGAACCTTCTGTGTAGTGTTTTAGTCCAGAACCTTCTGGGTTGTGTTTTAGATTAGAACCTTCTTGGTTGTGTTTTAGTGTAGAACCTTCTGGGTTGTGTTTTAGTCTATAACCTTCTGGGTTGTGTTTTAGTCTAGATTGTTCTGGGTTGTGTTTTAGTGTAGAACCTTCTGGGTTGTGTTTTAGTCTAGAACCTTCTGGGTTGTGTTTTAGTCTAGAACCTTCTGGGTTGTGTTTTAGACTAGATTCTTCTGGGTTGTGTTTTAGTGTAGAACCTTCTGGGTTGTGTTTTAGTCTAGAACCTTCTGGGTTGTGTTTTAGTCTGGAACCTTCTGGGTTGTGTTTTAGTCTAGAACCTTCTGGGTTGTGTTTTAGTCTAGAACCTTCTGGGTTGTGTTTTAGTCTAGAACCTTCTGGGTTGTGTTTTAGAGTAGATTCTTCTGGGTTGTGTTTTAGTGTAGAACCTTCTGGGTTGTGTTTTAGTCTCGAACCTTCTGGGTTTTGTTTTAGTCTAGAACCTTCTTGGTTGTGTTTTAGTCTAGATTCTTCTGGGTTGTGCTTTAGTCTAGCACCTTCTGGGTTGTGTTTTAGTCTAGATTCTTCTGGGTTGTGTTTTAGTCTAGAACCTTCTGGGTTGTGTTTTAGTCTAGATTCTTCTGGGTTGTGTTTTAGTCTAGAACCTTCTGGGTTGTGTTTTAGACTAGATTCTTCTGGGTTGTGTTTTAGTGTAGAACCTTCTGGGTTGTGTTTTAGTCTAGAACCTTCTGGGTTGTGTTTTAGTCTAGAACCTCCTGTGTTGTGTTTTAGTCTAGGACCTTCTGGGTTGTGTTTTAGTCTAGATTCTTCTGTGTTGTGTTTTGGTGTAGAACCTTCTGGGTTGTGTTTTAGTGTAGAACCTTCTGTGTTGTGTTTTAGTCTGAACCTTCTGGGTTGTGTTTTATTGTTGAACCTTCTGGGTTGTGTTTTAGTGTAGAACCTTCTGGGTTGTGTTTTAGTCTAGATTGTTCTGGGTTGTGTTTTAGTGTAGAACCTTCTGGGTTGTGTTTTAGTCGAGAACCTTCTGGGTTGTGTTTTATTCTAGAACCTTCTGGGTTGTGTTTTAGTCTAGGACCTTCTGGGTTGTGTTTTAGTCTAGATTCTTCTGGGTTGTGTTTTGGTGTAGAACCTTCTGGGTTGTGTTTTAGTCTGAACCTTCTGGGTTGTGTTTTAGTCTGAACCTTCTGGGTTGTGTTTTAGTCTGAACCTTCTGGGTTGTGTTTTAGTGTAGAACCTTCTGGGTTGTGTTTTAGTCTATAACCTTCTGGGTTGTGTTTTAGTCTAGATTCTTCTGGGTTGTGCTTTAGTCTAGCACCTTCTGGGTTGTGTTTTAGTCTAGATTCTTCTGGGTTGTGTTTTAGTCCAGAACCTTCTGGGTTGTGTTTTAGTCTAGATTCTTCTGGGTTGTGTTTTAGTCTCGAACCTTCTGGGTTGTGTTTTAGACTAGAACCTTCTGGGTTGTGTTTTAGTCTAGAACCTTCTGGGTTGTGTTTTAGACTAGAACCTTCTGGGTTGTGTTTTAGTGTAGAACCTTCTGGGTTGTGTTTTAGTCTAGAACCTTCTGGGTTGTGTTTTAGTCTAGATCCTTCTGGGTTGTGTTTTAGTCTAGATTCTTCTGTGTTGTGTTTTAGTCTAGATTCTTCTGGGTTGTGTTTTAGTGTAGAACCTTCTGGGTTGTGTTTTAGTCTAGATTCTTCTGGGTTGTGTTTTAGTGTAGAACCTTCTGGGTTGTGTTTTAGTCTAGAACCTTCTGGGTTGTGTTTTAGTCTAGATTCTTCTGGGTTGTGTTTTAGTCTCGAACCTTCTGGGTTGTGTTTTAGTCTAGAACCTTCTGTGTTGTGTTTTAGACTTGAACCTTCTGGGTTGTGTTTTAGTCTAGAACCTTCTGGGTTGTGTTTTAGTCTAGAACCTTCTGGGTTGTATTTTAGTGTAGAACCTTCTGGGTTGTGTTTTAGTGTAGAACCTTCTGGGTTGTGTTTTAGTGTAGAACCTTCTGGGTTGTGTTTTAGTCTAGATTCTTCTGGGTTGTGTTTTAGTCTCGCACCTTCTGGGTTGTGTTTTAGTCTAGATTCTTCTGGGTTGTGTTTTAGTCTAGATTCTTCTGGGTTGTGTTTTAGTCTAGAACCTTCTGGGTTGTGTTTTAGTCTAGATTCTTCTGGGTTGTGTTTTAGTCTAGATTCTTCTGGGTTGTGTTTTAGTCTAGAACCTTCTGGGTTGTGTTTTAGTGTAGAACCTTCTGGGTTGTGTTTTAGTCTAGAACCTTCTGGGTTGTGTTTTAGTGTAGAACCTTCTGAGTTGTGTTTTAGTGTAGAACCTTCTGGGTTGTGTTTTAGTGTAGAACCTTCTTGGTTGTGTTTTAGTCTAGATTCTTCTGGGTTGTGTTTTAGTCTAGCACCTTCAGGGTTGTGTTTTAGTCTAGATTCTTCTGGGTTGTGTTTTAGTCTAGATTCTTCTGGGTTGTGTTTTAGTCTAGAACCTTCTGGGTTGTGTTTTAGTCTAGATCCTTCTGGGTTGTGTTTTAGTCTAGATTCTTCTGGGTTGTGTTTTAGTCTAGAACCTTCTGGGTTGTGTTTTAGTCTAGAACCTTCTGGGTTGTGTTTTAGTCTCGCACCTTCTGGGTTGTGTTTTAGTCTGAAAGCTTCTGGGTTGTCTTTTATTCTGAAGGGACAGAAACAGAAACCCTACCAGGGACCATGTGGCCCCCGAATAAGTTAATCTGGTCTCAGCTGCTGCGCTCTGTGAAGGTTAAACTCCAAAGAGACTCTGAGCTTTCACTAAACTGATGAAGCTGAGAGAAGTGGAGAGGACTTTCTCTGTGAGCCTTCATCTCAATATATTTGTGAACGATAAGCTGATTGGTTTTAATGAAATAAAGATTCTATTGATCCGCCTGTGCTGGTCACAGCAGATCGTTCACTTTAGTTTTCGGTGTTTGTGGTTCAGTTTCAGTTCTTCAGGAGGAGTTGGTGTTTGTCTTTATATATTTAGTTTCGTTTAGCTTGGGTCAGGTTTAATGTCTCTGACGAGTGTAGCATATGAATATAGATATAGTTTAGTATACATATCTGTGGAGGCTGATCTTGATCTGATACTCTGCATAAATTACTTCAAACACAATAAATAGGCAACAAAGAACAATAATCTATGCAGGAGTCAACGCTTCAATCTGTTCAGTACAACCTTAAAGCACATGCATCATAGATAACTCGTATATAGATATATAGATGTATAGATATAGTTATTTAGTCCCTGAACGCACCTCTTGAACACATAGCAGAGCTGCTGCCGGGCGGTGAGCCTCGTGTCGGCACCCGTTGAGGAATGTTGAGGTGAGACATTGTGAGGACTCGTCTCTGTGAGGATTCAACCACAACTCAACTTATTATGGTATTTATCCTCTCTGCTCTTCACAATCACTTCTTCAAACGCTTCTTCACACACTGGCCTTCATGTCACGTCGTCACTTTTCTGTTTTATTGTTATTTGTTGATTTTACGCAATTATTTTATTTATTTATTAGTTTATTTTTATTGACTGTCTCACTGATCTTTATGTTGTTGTTGACTTGTTTTTGCTGCTTTGTTTGTCAAAGCACTTTGTAAACTCTGTTTTTAAAGGTGCTATAAATACAGTTATTATTAATATTAATAGAGTATGCTCTATAAACACAGTTATTATTATTATTAATAATAGAGTATGCTCTATAAACAGTTATTATTATTAGTATTAATAGAGTATGCTCTATAAACAGTTATTATTATTATTAGTATTAATAGAGTGTGCTCTATAAACACAGTTATTAATATTAATAGAGTATGCTCTATAAACAGTTATTATTATTATTATTCATAGAGTATGCTCTATAAACACAGTTATTATTATTATTAATAGAGTGTGCTCTATAAACACAGTTATTATTATTATTAATAGAGTGTGCTCTATAAACAGTTATTATTATTATTAATAGTGTGCTCTATAAACACAGTTATTATTATTATAAATAGAGTGTGCTCTATAAACAGTTATTATTATTATTTATAGAGTGTGCTCTATAAACAGTTATTATTATTAATAGTGTGCTCTATAAACACAGTTATTATTATTAGTATTAATAGAGTGTGCTCTATAAACATAGTTATTATTATTATTAATAGAGTGTGCTCTATCAACAGTTATTATTATTATTATTATTATTATTAATAGAGTATGCTCTATAAACAGTTATTATTATTAATATTAATAGAGTGCTCTATAAGCACAGTTATTATTATTAATATGAATAGAGTGTGCTCAATAAACAGTTATTATTATTATTATTAATAGAGTGCTCTATAAACACAGTTATTATTATTATTATTAATAGTGTGCTCTATAAACACAGTTATTATTATTAATATGAATAGAGTGTGCTCTATAAACACAGTTATTATTATTAATATTAATAGAGTGCTCTATAAACACAGTTATTATTATTAATATGAATAGAGTGTGCTCTATAAACACAGTTATTATTATTAATATTAATAGAGTGTGCTCTATAAACAGTTATTATTATTAGTATTAATAGTGTGCTCTATAAACACAGTTATTATTATTAATATTAATAGAGTATGCTCTATAAACAGTTATTATTATTATTATTTTTAATAGAGTATGCTCTATAAACACAGTTATTATTATTATTAATAGAGTGTGCTCTATAAACACAGTTATTATTATTATTAATAGAGTGTGCTCTATAAACAGTTATTATTATTATTAATAGTGTGCTCTATAAACACAGTTATTATTATTAATATTAATAGAGTGTGCTCTATAAACAGTTATTATTATTAGTATTAATAGAGTGTGCTCTATAAACATAGTTATTATTATTAATAGAGTGTGCTCTATCAACAGTTATTATTATTATTATTATTAATAGAGTATGCTCTATAAACAGTTATTATTATTAATATTAATAGAGTGTGCTCTATAAACACAGTTATTATTATTAATATTAATAGAGTGTGCTGGTGACCCTGCTGTGTCTTGTCACACAGGAAACCGACTGAACTGTCAGTGGCACTTCATAAATATCAGGAAATCCTAAAAATAAATAGAAAATAGAATTCATGAGAAAATATCAAAAAGCATTTCTTCAGTTAAATGTATGTATTAAATATATAAATAAATACAATAAATAATTAATACAATAATAAAATATAAATAAATACAATATAAATAAATACAATATATTAAATAATTAATGATAAAATAATAAAATAAAATATATTAAATAAATAAATGAATCATTTTGTAACATCAACAAATATAAATAAAACAGAAAAGCGATGAAAAATAGTAAATACTAAAATACTAGATAAGTTGTGTGTCCTCCATGTTACTGAGACGTGAACATGTGAGAAGATTTAGACTCATGGAGAGTTTAGTTTGGATGTGGAGATACCCCCCCCCCCCCACGCACACACACACAGTCATTTATACACACACACTCACACCGTCATTAACACACACACACACACACTCACACCGTCATTAACACACACACACTCACACCGTCATTAACACACACACACACACACACACAGTCATTAATACACACACACTCACACCGTCATTAACACACACACACACTCACACCGTCATTAACACACACACACTCACACCGTCATTAACACACACACACTCACACCGTCATTAACACACACACACACTCACACCGTCATTAACACACACACACACTCACACCGTCATTAACACACACACACACTCACACCGTCATTAACACACACACACACTCACACCGTCATTAACACACACACACACTCACACCGTCATTAACACACACACACTCACACCGTCATTAACACACACACACACACTCACACCGTCATTAACACACACACACACACACTCACACCGTCATTAACACACACACACTCACACCGTCATTAACACACTCACACACACACTCACACAGTCATTAACACACTCTCACACACTCACACAGTCATTAACACACTCTCACACACACTCACACACACACTCACACCGTCATTAACACACACACACTCACACCGTCATTAACACACACACACTCACACCGTCATTAACACACTCACACACACACTCACACAGTCATTAACACACTCACACACACACAGTCATTAACACACACACACACACTCACACCGTCATTAACACACTCACACACACACAGTCATTAACACACACACACACACTCACACCGTCATTAACACACTCACACACACACAGTCATTAACACACTCACACACACACTCACACCGTCATTAACACACTCACACACACACTCACACCGTCATTAACACACTCACACACACACTCACACAGTCATTAACACACTCACACACACACACACACACTCACACCGTCATTAACACACTCACACACACACAGTCATTAACACACTCACACACACACACACACTCACACCGTCATTAACACACTCACACACACACAGTCATTAACACACTCACACACACACTCACACCGTCATTAACACACACACACACACTCACACCGTCATTAACACACTCACACACACACTCACACAGTCATTAACACACACACACACACTCACACCGTCATTAACACACTCACACACACAGTCATTAACACACACACACTCACACACACACTCACACAGTCATTAACACACTCACACACAGTCATTAACACACACACACACACTCACACCATCATTAACACACTCACACACACACTCACACAGTCATTAACACACTCTCACACACACTCACACACACTCACACAGTCACTCACACACACTCACACACACTCACACACACACTCACACACACACACACTCACACACACTCACACACACTCACACACACACACACTCACACACACTCACACACACACTCACACACACTCACACACACACTCACACACACACACACACACTCACACACACTCACACACACTCACACAGTCACTCACACACACTCACAGTGGGCGTGGTGTGCTCTCTGGGCGTGGCCTTTGTTGCCTCATGAAGCAGATTAAAGTGAGTTAATCACATTCTACTCGTGTGTTGAAACTCTTCAGCCTCTAAACCAGCAGCTTTCACAACCCGCTGGTCTGACAGACTGATGAGGTCTGAGGAGAACCTGAACCAGGTGCTTCACACAGACAGTAACAGGATATGATGTCACTTCAAAGGTAGACTCAGCTGACGGAAGCCCTGAAGGGACATATTCAACTCTAGTCTTCATTTGAATCCACAACACAAAAATGATGATGATGATGATGACAGTAAAATATGCTTTAATCAATAAAACGAAACGAGCCACGTTTAAAGATCAGAAGGTGAAATGTTCCACATTTAAAACATGAATATCAAAAACACAATAATAATCTAATAACAACAATACAACAATCATAATAATTCAATAATTATACTTAAACATAATCAAAACCTGGTGAAGGTTCTCGTTCATTGTTCTCCACGTAGAAATACTGGAAATACTTCTACTGTAGTATATTTAAACCAGTAACTAAGTACATGTACGTACTCAGGTACACATTTGTGACAGTACTTTTACTGTGACAGTACTTTTACTGCAACAGTACTTTTACTGTAACAGTACTTTTACTGTGTGGTATTAGTACTTTTACTGTGACAGTACTTTTACTGTAACAGTACTTTTACTGTGTGGTATTACTACTTTTACTGTAACAATACTTTTACTGTGTGGTATTAGTACTTTTACTGTGACAGCACTTTTACTGTGTGGTATTACTACTTTTACTGCAGTAAAGTATCACAATACTTTCCCTCAGTGTTGAAAACAACATGACAAAAACATGTTCGTGTGACTGGTTGGAATTTTGAGGAAGACCTCAGCCAAGACAGCAGGAAACCACACGTACACGCACGCACGCACACACACACACACACCTACACACACCTACACACACATCTGCATGAAGCTGGTATTATCTGATACATACGAGCTGATTTCAGCTGATAGACTGATGTTGTTGTCTCTGGCTGTAATGCTGTTTGTGTGTGTGTGTGTGTGTGTGTGTGTGTGTGTTTTCCTCCCACAATAAAGGCCTTTGTTGTTGGTCTAACCTGATTGCTGGCCAAAGCTTTACTGGACCAGAGAACAGAATTGACTGGAATGTGTGTGTGTGTGTGTGTGTCATGACTCCGTGTGTGTGTCTGTCCTATTCTGGGCCGTGTAACCATGATGCACCACCAACTGTTTTCTGTATAATTCTCTTCCAGAAGTTTGACTCGTCTGGTGTTTTATTGGGCAGCTCGTAGCAGGAAGTGAGAGGAAGAGAGATATGAATATGAGTCAGAGCCTCTTATGTCCACATCACATCAATAACAGAGTCAACTCGAACATTTCACAGGAAATGTTGACATTGTGGCTTAGACTGCTCGAAGACGTCGCAATATACATACACGCCAATGTTACCGGTAGTGTCGTTCAGGTTCAAATGAGATAGCGCTACTCTATTTTCTGCATTTTAGATTCATACTCTTGGATTGAATCTTGTATTTGTGGGGCTTTTATTTTGAAAGGGTGGGACTGGGTGGGTGAGAGAGTGGGAGAGGAGACATTCATAATGTTTGACACACAATTATAAAATGACATCACAAGCATTCCAGTTAGAATTCACTCTGTGGGGCTTTTTATCAATAAAAGTGCTTTTTTTTCAGGCGAACCTGAATATTTTCAATTTGAGCTGTGTAATATCTTCATGCACTATATTAACCAGCAACATATACACAATATTTACCCATCTGAATAAATCTCACAAGTGTTATCTGATTATAGCATCAAAAATTATTAAAATAGACCTTGTAGTGACAGAACTGTGGTCTCCTTAGTATGGGTATGCTATTTTCGAGCAGAGGCCTACAAATAGGGCCCGAGCTTAAGAGAGTAAAAATTGTGGGTTCTGGAGCAATTTGTTTGGAAAAATCACAGAATATTTTCCTGCTCCGCTCCACTCTGACGGTTATGCTCTCACTCTAGCTCTTAACGAGCTGCGCAATACACACCCATTATAACATACACACCCATTATAACATACACACCCATTATAACATACACACCCATTATAACATACACACCCATTATAACATACACACCCATTATAAAATACACACCCATTATAACATACACACCCATTATAACATACACACCCATTATAACATACACACCCATTATAAAATACACACCCATTATAACATACACACCCATTATAAAATACAGACCCATTATAAATTACACACCCATTATAACATACACACCCATTATAACATACACACCCATTATAAAATACACACCCATTATAACATACACACCCATTATAACATACACACCCATTATAAAATACACACCCATTATAACATACACACCCATTATAAAATACAGACCCATTATAAATTACACACCCATTATAAAATACAGACCCATTATAAAATACACACCCATTATAACATACACACCCATTATAAAATACACACCCATTATAACATACACACTCGTTATAACATACACACCCGTTATAACATACACACCCGTTATAACATACACACCCGTTATAACATACACACCCGTTATAACATACACACCCGTTATAAAATACACACCCGTTATAACATACACACCCGTTATAACATACACACCCGTTATAAAATACACACCCGTTATAACATACACACCCGTTATAAAATACACACCCGTTATAACATACACACCCATTATAACATACACACCCATTATAAAATACACACCCATTATAACATACACACCCGTTATAACATACACACCCGTTATAACATACACACCCGTTATAAAATACACACCCATTATAACATACACACCCATTGTAGGAGCGGTCGGTCGATTAACACGCATTTTCTCGTAGTGTCACTTCAAAACTTTCTTTTATTCCAGAACAGCATCAAAAGCATACATGGAAGTCATCTTAAACAGAAAAACCCGCTTTGTCTCATAGTGCGGTTTCTTAGTGCGTCATGCGTAATGCGGTTGAAAATAGTTAGCCCTTCTGCTCTCTAGTCGAACGAACACACCTGCACGTCCTCAGGTGAGGTCTACATAAAGAGTTAACGCCCCCTGACGTCATCATTGCGTCATAATTATTTCGGCAGTAACATCTTAACAGGTGCAACAGTAAATCATAATTAGCATGGCTTGATGTACAATCGGTAGCATGACTATAATTTCCTTAAAAGTATAGAATGTACAGGTAAAATACAAATCAGAGTAATGGCTTCTACACTCCGGCCCCTAATTGACCGGTATAGGGCAATTCATACATTTATACATAGGAAGCCTATTCTTAAGAGTCCTTTGTGACAATATTCAAGACTATCATGTGTCCATAGAATTTCAAAAATAAGCCAAAAAATGTAATCCATTTAGTTACGCTAGTCCATTTCGCAAAACAAGTTCATAAGATTTCGGCAAAAGGTTCAACGAAAAAAGTTCTTGAGAAAAGGAGAAGAAAAAAGAGAGAAAAGGTTCAACTAAAGTCTCTTCAGGTGTCAAATACGAAAAAGGGCAAAAGGGACCTGTCTCATCAAGTCATGTTCTGTAGAAGGCACCGCTTTGTGATGGGCCTTTCCAAGGTGCCATTTTGTGTCCTGATCTTGACTCGACGTACATGTCCTTTTTTGTCAGGGAAGATTTCCGTGATTCTGCCCATGGGCCAGGAGTTGCGTGGTGAGCTCTCATCAATGATCAGCACTATGTCTCCATGCTTTAGATTCCTTTTAGTTTCATTCCATTTCTGCCTCTCCTGTAGCAATGGGAGGTACTCTCGTGTCCAGCGTTTCCAGAAGAGATCAGCTATATATTGGGTCTGTTTCCATCTTCTTCTGGAATAGGTGTCACTTTTGTCGAAGAGTCCAGGTGGAAGAGTCGGCATTCGCTTCATTTGAAGCAGGTGGTTGGGTGTCAGGGGTTCTGGATCTTTCACATCCTGAGATAGGACTGTGATGGGCCGGTCATTCATGATTGCCTCTGCTTCACATAGAGCTGTTTGGAGACTCTCATCATCCAGGGTCTGCTCCCTTGTGATGGAGTAGAGAACCTTTTTGATTATCCGGATGAGCCGCTCCCATACGCCTCCATGATGAGGACCATAGGGTGGATTGAATGTCCATTTGATACCTACAGCGTGCATCGAATGCTGGATTTTGCTGAGGTCAAGGTGGGTAAATGCTTCTCGAAGCTCTCGTTCTGTCCCAACGAAATTTGTGCCGTTGTCAGAAACAATCTCCTTCACTTGGCCTCGTCTGCAGATAAAACGTCGGAGTGCAGAAATGCAGGAGTCTGTATCCATTGAGTAGGCCATCTCCAGGTGTACGGCTCTGCATGCGAGGCACGTAAACAAGGCTCCGTATCTTTTTACTTTGCTGCGGCCCCGCTTGACTTCTATGGGGCCAAAGTAGTCCAGTCCCGTATGGGTAAAGGGTGGCAAGTCAGGTGTTATCCTGTGAAGAGGTAGGTCGGACATTTTTTGTGTCATTTCTGTGCCATGCCATCTCCTGCAGAGTACACAATCCCGTGTTATCCTTCTCGCAGCGGAATTTGCTCTAAGGATCCAGTATCTTGTTCTGAGTTTTGCGATCATTTGATTTCTTCCACAATGACCCATTGAGGCGTGTGTGTGCTGTAGCAGTATCTTTGACAGGTGACTGTCCTTGGGCAGAATGGCGGGATGTTTGGTTTCCTCTGGCATTGCCAGCTTGCTTAGTCTGCCTCCAACTCTCAGGATTCCCTGTTGGAGGATGGGATCTAGTCTGTAGATCCTACTGTTTTTCTTTATGGGTAGGCCCTTTTGTAGAGAGGTCACCTCATCTTGGAAGGATTGTTGTTGAACGTAGGACACAAGTGATTGTTCAGCCTTGCCTAAATCCTCCACAGACAGCCGTGACCTAGGTGGGTCCGAGTCACTCATTTTTTTCTTTTTTAGGTTCAATTGTCTCAGACGTTCTTTGAATTTTAAGAGCCAGGCCGATGATCGAATCAATTTGTCCCATGATGAGAAGTGCTCAATGAGACGAGTCAGTGGACTTTGAATCTGCAGTGCACTTGTAGTGAAAGCTCCAGCCACCTTCCTGACCTCCGGGTCACCGTCGGACAGTGTGGGTGGTACCTGGATCACTGGCCAGTCTGTTTCCGGTTGCATCAGAAAATTTGGACCCCTCAGCCAGTGTCCTTCTTGAAGGAACTTCTCAGCTTTCATGCCTCTTGATGCATTGTCCGCAGGGTTGAGTCCAGTCCTTATGTGGCGCCATTGGGCTTTGTGTGTCAGATCCCGAATAGTGGTCACTCTGTTAGCCACGTAGGTCTGAAACCTTCTGGCGTCATTTTGGATATATTTTAATACGGCGGTGCTGTCGGTCCAAAAAACTGAGTCTCCGAGGGTTGACTCGAGCTCTTTCCTTAACATCCTGTCCATCCTAGCAGCGAGGACTGCACTGGCGAGCTCCAGTCTTGGGATTGTCACCACCTTTAAAGGTGCAACTCTTGCCTTCCCGATCACAAACACCATGTGAGGTAGTCCGTTGTTACTGGTCAGCTTCAAATAGCTGACTGTCCCGTAACCTCTTTCACTTGCATCGCAGAAGTGGTGCTTCTGTGCTCTAGTAACTTCAAAATCTGGTGGCTTAAAGCATCTCTTGATTCTTAGACTGGAAATCAGGTTAAGATCTTTAAGCCACTCCTTCCATTTCTCTGTGTAAGCAGTTGGTATTGATTCATCCCATCCACAATTCAGCATGCACAGGTCCTGCAGTATTCCTTTCCCTGTCAGCATGACTGGTGCTATGAACCCAAGAGGATCGTATACTGAGTTCAACACAGACAAAACGCTTCTGCGGGTGACTGATTGTTGTTTCGGGGTGATCGAGAAGAAGAACGTGTCTGACTCAATGTCCCATCGCATGCCAAGAGCTCTTTCTATGGGCAGTTTGTCTTTGTCGAGGTCTAGATCTTTGACCTCTTTTGCCCTCTCTTCAGCTGGAACAGAGGCAAGGACTGCTCGACTGTTACTGGTCCATTTGGTGAGTTTAAATCCACCTGTGGTGCATACTGATCTGTGCTCTTTCACCAGACAGATTGCTTGGCTCTCGCTTTGGACAGATTTGAGGCAGTCGTCTACATAAAAGTTGTGACGAATGGTGTTGAGAACTTCAGCACTACACTTTCCTTCATTATCATCGGCTGTCCGCTTCAGTGCGAAATTGGCGCAGCTCGGGGATGAGACCGCTCCAAAGAGATGCACCGTCATCCGGTACTCTGCTAACGGTTGGTTGGTGTCGCCGTCTGGCCACCACAGGAATCTGAGGAAGTCCACATCATGCTTAGGTATTCTTACTTGATGGAACATTCCTTCGATGTCCCCCATCACTGCTACTGGCTCCTGTCGGAATCTGAGGAGTACACCCAGCAAGGTGTTCGTAAGGTCAGGACCCTGTAGCAGCTCATGATTCAGCGAAGTTCCTTGGAATGAGGAGGTACAATCGAACACCACCCGGATTGTCTTTTTCCTTTTGTGGTAGACACCATGGTGAGAGATGTACCAAAGTCTTCCATCTTTCTGAGGGAGCTGTTCCTCTGGCACTCTTTCTGCGTGTCCTTTCCTCAAGACATCACTCATGAAGCCATTATAGTCTTTCCGAAAGGCTTCATCTTTCTGGAATCTGCGGGCAAGATTTAATACTCTTTGTTCCGCCATTTTCCTGTTGTTTGGCAGGCTGATGTTATCCTGGCGGCACGGAAGTCGTATTTCGTAGTGGCCTTCCTTCCTTTTAACCGAGTTGTTCATTACTTGCAGGAATTTCTTATCTTCAAATGAGTGTTCTTGTTTTTCATTGTAGGCCAACTCTGAGAAGTCCTGGTTGTATTGGTGTATCAGGAGCTCTTCCAGCTTGGCCACTGATATTCTATTGGACGTTATCTGTGGTCGACCATGCTCATCCATAGGTGCAGTACTGTGGAGTGGTCCATTTATAGTCCAACCTAGGTTTGTTAGGACTGCGTAGGGTCCCTCCCCTTGGCTATTGATCACTCTCAGTGGCTCCATAGCCTTTGGGACATTTGCACCGATCAATAGGCCTACCTCTGCCTTGATGGTTCTTAGTTGGACCTCCTTTAGATAAGAGCATCCTTTTATGTCCATTTCTGTAGGAATGTTCTCTTGACTGACAGCAATGGCATCTTGTGTGAAGACTTCAGGAAGCTCTATGAAGCTGTTGCCATCCAGGCTGCATACTTCCAGTCCTCTTATTGCCTGGGTTTTCACCGGCTTTTCATGACCCATTGTTCGGAGTAAGATCTCTGTTTTCTTTCCTCTGATGGACAACTGTTCCATCAGGGTTTCCGTGACAAAGGTAGCAGTGCTTCCAGGGTCTAGAAACGCATAGGTTTCGATCAAACAGCTGCCTTTATGTGCCTTTATCTTTACAGGTACCACTGTTTGGGCTGCTGATGAAACTCTAGCAATGTAATTGCTCCTGGTGTCTGAGTCGTGCTTAGCTGCTGGCTTGGTACTTCCTGGAGTAAAGTTCTCTATATGCAAGACCGTGGGATGTTTCTTCTCACAGGAACGACACACGAGACGTTTCTTGCATTCTTTACTCGTATGACCTTTGACCAGGCAGGCAAAACACAGTCCATTTTTCTTTAGCAGCTCAATTTTCTCCTTGTGGGGAATCTTTGCTATTATTTCACATGTTTCCATCACATGATCTCCTTTACAAAAAGCACAGGGCTTGACGAAAGCGTCCATGGCTGTACGACTGCCCTCTGGTCTGTCTGCCCCTTCCCGTGCATTAGGGTTCTTGTTGGTTTCTGTCTTGGGCACAACAGTCGTTGTTTTTCGCAAGCTTTTCTTGCTGCTAGCTCTCATATACGGTAAGTCTCTTTTGGATATTCTCTCCTTTGTGCTTCCGGCAGGGTCCTGGATATCCCCGAAGACGGGTTCTTGAATGATTCTGACCTGTTTTTCCATAAACCGAACAAGGTCATGGAATGTAGGTCTCTGCTGTGTTCTTTCAGTGATGTCACATACAGCAGACCGCCATTTCTCTCGAAGTTTAAATGGGAGTTTGAAAACAAGTCTTTTCATGTTAGATGGCGAGTCCAGCTCTGACCTGTATGGGAGGTCTTGAACTGCATTACCACAGCCTCTTAGATAGAGGGCGTAGCTATGAAGTGCCTTTCCATCATCTGTTCGTATTTGGTTCCAGTTCAAAGCCTTTTCAACGTATGCAGATATGACTTTGAAATCATCACCAAAGTGATATTTAAGCAGGCGCTTTGCTTCCTCATAACCAGTCGTGGCGTTCATGTGAAAGCAGCTTTGAACTAGTTCCTTTGGCTGTCCAGCAGTATACTGTTCCAGGAAGTACAGTCGATCCTCGTCACTGTTGGTTCTGTCTTCGATGTTGTGCTTAAAAGCCTTCATAAATGGCCTGAAAGCGAGAGGATCGCCGTCAAACACCGGAACCTCCCTTCTTGGGAGTTTAGATTCTTTCTGCTGCATCACTAGCAGGTCCGTCAAGTCTGTCTGTCTTTGTGTAATGTTTGTGAGATCGGTGCTCTGAGCTATTTCGCTTCTGGGAGTGGATTCGCCTCATCTGCGTGGTCCATCAGAAACCACAGCTCTGCTTGTGTGAGGGTTTGTTGCTCTTGGTTGTTGCTCAGACGGTCTTGTGATTCCAGTTAGTGGTCGGTACTGAACGTGCATCAATCTCTGTAATGGTGTTTTAGGTATGGTTCCCATCCGTGCATACTCCAGCTGTGCTAGGCTCTCTTCCGTTTTGTCAGATGCATTTATCCGTTATTATTCCCTTTCTTTTCCAGGTTCTGATGCTTCATCATTTTCGAATTCCTCCAGAGCCTTTAGCCTCGCATCAGCTGCAGCAATATTTGCCTCCAAGTCTAGGGATTCCATTCTTAAACTTAGCTGATGCTTCTCCGTTTCCATTTTTAAACTTAGCTGATGCATCTCCGTTTCCAGCTCATGTTTCTTTTTAAGAGCTTCAGCTCTGGCCTGCAGAGCAGCTTTGTCTGCAGCTACCTTCATGCGTGCTGAAACCACAGATGAAGATTTGGAACTTTTGGAACCTTTAGAACTCCTTGAGCCAGTCTGTGAGACACTGTCCCCAGCCTGCACAAGAGTCTGTGGGTCCGGCTGAGGTGTTAACCATTGATCCACTTTAGCCATAGAAGCTTCGTAATCAGCCATTTTTGGCTCATACCAGTCCAAAGTTTCATTCATTCTCACATCCTCAGGCAGCAATAACTGAACAGATTCATGAGACATTTTAAATTCATCCAGCAGTCTTATAAATTCATTTGCAGCTTCGTTAACATCCTCAACATCAGCACAGTCTTTCATCATTGTTTTTATTTCATTCATTTTCCGTGTACAGTGTGAGAGTTTCCCTCTACGTGTTGCGCTGAGTGATTTAAGCGCTTTCCTTTGCTGTGCGGCGTCCATCTCAGTAACACCGGCTTCAGTGACAGCCCGTTCACTTCCTTCTGCCATCAGTTCGTTCTTAGCCTTTAATATTCGTTTGTAGGGTTTTTTTCCAAGTAATTCCGACACCTTTTGTTTGAATATTCGTTAGTTTTTCGGTTACTTCTTTATTTATTTATTTTCATGCGCACGGCCGTGCTTTGTTTCCGTTTCCGTGCAGCGATATTGATCATCGTCCTGCCGTTTATAGTTTCCGTGGTTTCGTAATTTATAGGCAGTTTATGGATTTATTGGTCTGCTCATCAAACATTTCCTTCGTTTCCTTTGTCAGTTTTAATGTTTGATCGTAACCAAGTTCAGAAAACCGCATCCACTCGTTTACTCACGGTACCGGTGAAATCACATTCTGGACGCAGTCCAGCTCGATCCAAACGACAGGGACTCCGGGCCGCCTTCTCTCACGTCCACGTTGACTGGCGTTCCGATGGGCTATTTTCAACTTATTGTAGGAACGGTCGGTCGATTAACGCGCATTCTCTCGTAGTGTCATTTCAAAACTTTCTTTTATTCCAGAACAGCATCAAAAGCATACATGGAAGTCATCTTAAACAGAAAAACCCGCTTTGTCTCATAGTGCGGTTTCGTAGTGCTTAAAGCTTAGTGCGTCATGCGTAATGCGGTTGAAAATAGTTAGCCCTTCCGCTCTCTAGTCGAACGAACACACCTGCACGTCCTCAGGTGAGGTCTACATAAAGAGTTAACGCCCCCTGACGTCATCATTGCATCATAATCATTTCGGCAGTAACATCTTAACAGGTGCAACAGTAAATCATAATTAGCATGGTTTGATGTACAATCGGTAGCATGACTATAATTTCCTTAAAAGTATAGAATGTACAGGTAAAATACAAATCAGAGTAATGGCTTCTACACCCATTATAAAATACACACCCATTATAAAATACACACCCATTATAACATACACACCCGTTATAAAATACACACCAGTTATAACATACACACCCATTATAACATACACACCCGTTATAACATACACACCCGTTATAAAATACACACCCGTTATAACGTACACACCCGTTATAACATACACACCCATTATAAAATCTGAAACAGACACAAAATGTTCCTGAAACGTAAAATGTCCCTTTGGCTCAATAAAGTGCAGCGTTCTGTCTACGTTTTAAACTTTGAATCATGTTTCTATGTTAAAGTACGGCTCGTCAATATGGGCCCAAAGTTAAGTGTTTTTTTGCTCTCTTCACGCCGAAACCCCATTCAAGTGAATGGAGAAATTTTGCTCAGTTTTTCGGTATTTTCGGGAAAACCGCTGGAAGAATCTCTCTAAAAAATAGACTGCGCACTATTCCCGATCAGGCCGCACGTTTTGATGTATTTTTTGCGCTGGTGTGCTTTGGCTTTACTGCCTGTGCCACAAAGCCACACTGAATAATAGAGTTTGGTGTCACACTTTGTATCTGAATATTAATTCTGCTCCTTTTAAACACACAAATCAACAAAAACATCGACAAAAACAGTAATTTAGTGCCATTGTGACTTTGGTGTTTGTGGGGGGCTGAATCTCAGCCCACCAAGGAGATCACAGCACATGGCCCAGCTGCTGTGTTTACAGTCGACACGCTGCTCTAATAATTACTCTACCAAGACTGATTTACAATTATAAGGAATTTAATCCCAACAGTAAGCATACGATTATACACTGAAGTACATCATTCCCATGAAATATTAAAACAATAAAACCCCATGCAAAAAAACTTACTCCGCTCTCACGTAAATAAAACACAGCCTTCTTGGCTGAGAGCCAAAACAGAGAGAGCCACAACCAGTTGGCGTCCCCCAGAGTAAGAAAAAAGACTTTCAAAATAAACCACCCACTTCCTGTTTAAAACATAAATCTCCCTTCAATATAAAGCTAAGCTTCAGTAACTTAGACACAAGCTTTATGTTTTTAATTTTACTCTTAGCTACTAATCTTACAACACTTTATGCTTATCTTAATTATGCATTTCCCAAACCCTTATGATTATGCCTAAATATGAATTATTAATTATGAAATATGAAACACTTTTATTATTACTAAATAACAGACGGTTCTACGCTCAAATTCCCTACAATTCCCCCCTAACTCACAGTTCACTGTGAGTTAGCTAACTAACTCAATGTTCCCTGGAGACCTCTCCCCTGCTCGATCCAGGAAGAGGCACCTTATCAATCTAAACAGTGTCAAACAATTCATGCATACAGATATCAATTCAAGTATTCCTATCCGATCTGAAACACTCTCGCCAACTCAAAAACAATCGCATCCGTTGACGTCCGCTGTCGTCCATGTCTTGGGGCTGTCAGGATCAGGATACAATCTGTAGACTAGAGAACACATACTGAGAAGCCTTGACTGTTCTTTTACACATGACAAAATTACATTTCTTAATACTTACACCCTAAAATCCCCTTATAACCCAATTAATCATAAAAAACATAAAAAATACTCAAAATACTCATCCAAAACACTCCAGGTATTTCCCAAATTTCCAATATCTCACCGGATGTGTGTTAGAAGTCCATCTGGGCCTTATTAGGTCGTTCAGGATCTCCGAGAGGATGGTCAGGAACTGCTTGTGAAGTCCCTCTATGGCACCACTGGTGGCCTCATCTAGACTGTGGCCATCAGAAGCTCCAATTCTTCCTCATCCTCGACACATAACTGATTGCCCTGGATTCGCGTCTGGCTCATCGTTGAAGCAATAAACCCCTGTAGAAGTCCACGGATGCAAGGGAACCCACATCCACAAACTGCCACGAGGCCTACAACGACAACACACAGAGTAATTACGACTGACAAAAATGTATTTTTCCATTTGCCAAACATACTTTCCAACCAGTCGGTGAAGGAATTAGTGACGCCAGAGTTCTCTGCTAACTCTTGGCGGAGTGCTGTCAATCCTGCCATCGCCATGGACACCGAACCATCAGGAGCTGTGTTATTTGGAATGAATGTACAGCAAGCAGACCCAAACATCTGGCAAACGCCACCTTTCTCTGCTAAAATCATATCTAATGCTATTCTGTTCTGCAAAGCCATTAAACTAGTCTTCGCCAGCTGTGCATGCAGTCCTGATATGGCATCCCTGGTGAAGTTTACAAAACGCTGTTGGTTATAGTAAATGTAGTTGATCCAATCGACAGTTTTACTAATAGTTAACCTCCAGAAAAATATTGATTCAAAACCGGCAACCACTTGATTTCTCGCTTTGAATTCATTTGGCACCCCCCTTGGGACTCCTATGCCATCTATGTACACTTGGTCATCAAAAGCTCCCTTCGGGCTGTCGGCTCCTCTTTTGGTTCTTCTGTTAGCATGTGTGTGTGGAGAAATGAGTTCCTTATAAGTTGCGTCATTGACAGGCAAGATATAGAATGGCAAGATAAGTTGCACTAATGCGCATCTACCTGTCCAATCTCTAGGCAGGATTGGAAATATGATTCTTCCTCCACACCACCACCATAAATCAGCTCTGGGTGTTGTCTGTCTTAACACGCTGTTATATAGATAGTCATTAGCATTGTGAGTGTTGCTACAATTTGCTTCAATAATACTACCTACATCGGGCCCCTTAGCTGTGTCTGAGACTATACAATCAAATGGACCCTCTGAAACCTTGAACAGAGGTGGAGTATTATATTCTACTGGTGGATAATTCCAGTGTAACCCCTGACAAGTGTGATGAAGAGGCAAAGCTTCCTCAGTGAACAGAGTTAAAATACAACTAAATTCAGGGCTTAAGGGTCTAAATCTGGAAGGAACTGGTGTTGCTAGGGGTTTAGGTTCTGTACACACAATACAATCTGTACTCTTCTGACTTGAAGCCGTATATTGTACCCACCTAAGCCATAAATTCCCATCTACCATTCCTGTTTCCACCCCCGGTATCTCATTCCCTGAGTCAGTCGTATGTCGAACCTGATCGTCCCTGATCTTTTCTGCAGGCTTAACAACAATCCTAATGAGCCCTTGAGGGGCGGGACTATCAGTAGTTGCCTTACCCTGTACTACGTAAAGTCCTCCATCAGTCAATTTTGGGTCTGTTAAGGTCAGTCTTAAAGGATTACACCTACCCAACCCCTTTCTACACATATGATAAGAAGCTGGGGCATTTAACATCTTCAGTCGGTCTCTAAGTCCTGGGTTGGGGTCTTTTCCTAACCCCTCACCTCCTGTGTTCAATGTTGCCCATCCCCAATCTTCACAATCACAGTTATAATATGATACCAGCTTACCATACCTATTTGTGGCGGGCCCACATTGGTCAGTTATGATGCACAAGGTTTTAGTCATCCAACCGTAGGTGTATTCATACTTGGGACAGGAAACTACTTCACAGAAGTCGAACTGGACCGTTGATGTTGTACCTTCTTTGAACGTAAGAGTGAGAGTTACATTTTCATAGGTGAGTGTCGTCAGAGAAGCCTCTCTACGTGGTCTGGGATCAGTTTGTTTAGTTACTGAGACTAAATTTCGAATCTTGATGTAGTCATGCACATGTTCTGGTTCCTGTCTGTGTTTAATTCCCCATACTAAGAGGGAAACTACTGAAATCAGGAAGAAAATAATTACAGACTTCCATAACTGGCTGAACCTAGAGTCCCCTAATGGAAGCCCTCGCTTAAACTGTGGGGGAAACATCATTGTCAGTACTGTCTAGCCCCCCCTTTGGGATATCTTTAGCTTCAAATTTTTTCCTGTTTGATATTCAATCCTGTCTCTGCTAGTGTCTTACTAGTTACCTTCGCTGCTGCACAGTGAGTGAGGTGGTGTCAACTAGCTCCTGGTTTACCTTTTACCTTTACTGCATGTGAGGTTGCCAATACTACCTCCCATGGACCTGTCCACCTTGGTTCACTTCACTTGCGTTTGTGGACTTCGATCCACACCAGACTGCCTGGTGACACGACAGGAGCCTGCTTCCTTTCGTCAGCTGCTGCTTCTGCGTTTGTCACCTGAGAAAACAAAACTCGGCTCATGTTAGTTAGAGCTCTTGTATATTCCTCAATTTCTAGAGTTAACAAGTCTAGACTAGAACCTATCACTGAGTTAGAAGACTTGGATTTTGCTGTATTTAAATTCAAAAATTGTGGTTTATCATGACGTTAAATCTCAAAAATTGTGAGTAGCACCTATACTAAAAACTGTTCTAAATGTGGATCTACAAAAAAATTTTATTACCATTTCACCCCTTTGCCACGTTATCTCTGCTATAAGAGATCACGTTGCAATCAACTATGTGCATCCATACATCATTTCGTAATAATTGAATCCCCTTGTACAAATTACCAGGAACCGCGTTGTTCCTGTAGCCAGTGAAGTGAGTCCGAGTATGGAATCTCCCCCCTTGACAACTCAGATCGTGGGGGAACAGAGAAACAGAGACAGCAGCAGTATATTTTGTCCAATTAATGCTCTGAATGTGCTGCGCCGTGAAGTGAATCAGCCTGCATGTGACAATCTAACCACTTTACCATAATAGTTAACGTGACTTTCTGTAATTTCCTAAAACCTTCAATCTCATATGTTATGTGGGTGTGCGTGATGTTTATCTAGTTTCTCATGTGTGTGTTAAATGTACACGATTGTCATCTCATGAAGTCAACTTACCCTCTGTGCTGTATCGTGGGCGGCCTTTGAGTTCAAACTGGGATCCACTGCCCCTTCCAGATCTGAATTCACGAGACCACCTTGACTAAAACAAACACAAACCTGCCCAAAGTTCAGCAGTGAATGTTAGCATACGTCTGTAGTGTATGAGAGATCAACGATCTCTCATCTATTTTAGCGCTGTTCGCGTCAAAATTGATTCTTGTGTAAAATACACAATTGTACCAAAATTAGTCAATACAGGATATGTGAGGAGATCTTGAACCAAAATTGTAGTGAGAACTCTTAAATCAAACTCAACATCTAAATCAAAATTCAAATCAGAACTCAAAAGGTTTAAAATCGAAATTCATAAATCAAATTAAAACATCGATAACTGTATTCCCAAATATTCAATCAGAAATACCACTGCAAGTCAAACTGTTGAACTACAATTACAATCCACTCTGCACATTAATAAATCTCAATTAAGTTCAAGAATTGAAGAAGCACAACTGAAACCATTAATGTTTGTTAGAATGCTGAATTAAAACCAAAGTCAACAACTAAAGTTAAAATGCTTAATTAAAACTAAAGTCAGGCTGTAAGCTTGAAGCTCATAGACAATGAATGTGTCTCTATAAATCACTGGTTCTAAACACTAGGAGTTACACCTCCTCACCGCTAGTTGCTCTCCTGGATTTTTTCTCCTTTGTACAACTTTTGCCGACAGGAAGTTACGTCTCTACAACCGGATGTTTTGGTTCACAGATATGCTACAGCTGTGCTAACGACAAAAACGGAGCTTATTTTGAGAGATATACACACACGTTTCACCAAAATCCCACACTTTAATTCCACTCATACGCCTTCTGTCTTCTCTCACACTCCACCGGTTATTTTCTTTTATAAGCAGTTTTATTTACAAATACAGTACCGCAAAGCCCGGAGCTACGTCGTAGCTAACGCTAGCTTCACACACGCAGCAACAGCTCATGCAATGTTTAATCACCCTTTAAACGCATTTCCACTCTGTTAAAACACAGACCAGTCACACGTATTAATGGACTTATTGTCCGGTTTTATTTAACCTTAAATCCTCTGGTTTAACGGCTATTTAGCTTCCCGAGACCCAACGCTCATCGTAATTGCCTTTCTACGAGTTACCCACTTCTAGCAGTTGAGCAAATACTCACATCAGTCCGCCAAGTTCCACTAAACGCTCATTATTCTACTTATTCCTTCGTATCACCCACACGATCACTTATTTTTATGCACAGCAAAAGCCCACGGGAGAGCCCTGTAGACCGGAGCCACCACATGTGACCCGCTAGCTATAAGCTAACTCCCGCTAGCCTTAGCCTCTCAATGCAGTTTCTATCACAAAGCCCAAACAACAAGCCCCAATCCAGTAACGAAAGACTGCCGTCTTAAGCCCAAATCAGCCGAAAGTGTCCAGTCCGCCAAGCAACAAAACTGCTTTTAAACACGTTATCTACAAGGCCCAGCAATGCACACTCTGAGCCAGAGGGACTCTCAAAATAAGCACGCTAGTAAGCCCAGCAAACGACTGTTTGAATTCCAATGTGGTGATTTGTATTACAGCGCTGTCTGTTTCATTCATTTCTTATCTTCTCTGGATCCTTTGTATTCTCTAGACCGGTCTGTTAAGTGTACCATGCAAATAATAATACTTCACTGTAAAATCGCAGCTCACCTCAATGTGATCTCCTCTGGATCCGCTTCTCACCGGCAACCAGCAACGCTAACTGTTAGCAACGCAAGTCAAACACTCCTCCCCTAAATGTCTTAAAGCTAACTTACAGATTCATGAAACGGTTCTGTATGTACCGATGGTTGGGCCCGGGATAAGTGATTGACCAACGCCGCCAGCAGCCCACGCCGCTCGAGCCAGGCGAGCGTGTCCCTTCTTGTGGTTTCCAAATTTGTGGGGGGCTGAATCTCAGCCCACCAAGGAGATCACAGCACATGGCCCAGCTGCTGTGTTTACAGTCGACACGCTGCTCTAATAATTACTCTACCAAGACTGATTTACAATTATAAGGAATTTAATCCCAACAGTAAGCATACGCTGAAGTACATCATTCCCATGAAATATTAAAACAATAAAACCCCATGCAAAAAAACTTACTCCGCTCTCACGTAAATAAAACACAGCCTTCTTGGCTGAGAGCCAAAACAGAGAGAGCCACAACCAGTTGGCGTCCCCCAGAGTAAGAAAAAAGACTTTCAAAATAAACCACCCACTTCCTGTTTAAAACATAAATCTCCCTTCAATATAAAGCTAAGCTTCGGTAACTTAGACACGAGCTTTATGTTTTTAATTTTACTCTTAGCTACTAATCTTACAACACTTTATGCTTATCTTAATTATGCATTTCCCAAACCCTTATGATTATGCCTAAATATGAATTATTAATTATGAAATATGAAACACTTTTATTATTACTAAATAACAGACGGTTCTACGCTCAAATTCCCTACATGTTTTAAAGTGCTGACCCTCATCTACTGTAGTACTACACTGAGTGTGTATAAGTACCTCATTCAACCACACCTTCATCCTACCAATGAATACACCTTTATTACAACATTGACTTTAAAGGATTTCTGGACTGACTCGTATCTTTACTGCCTTTGTTGTCGTCGCCTCATTTCTTGAGGTTGAGGATTTGCAATCCTCTATTGACCAACCCCCCCCCCACACAAAACAACAACAAAGAGTGTGTTGCCATGGTTACGGTAACTAACCATGGTGCTTAACGCCCCCCCCTGTTGACTGACCTAATTACAAAAACGTCTTTAATTGCTGCCAGAGATGAGTGAAACAAACCTTTCCGTTTGTCTACTCTGAGCGATGGAACCAGTCTCTTAACGTCTCTCGAGGTCCCCCCCCTGACGGGAACCCCCCCCAACGTTTCCTCCCTGTGTGCTCATGCTCATCAGAAGCTTAGTGGTGGTTCGGTCTTTGAACGCAGCACCATGACGTCAGCCAGCTGGCTCTGGTGTGAGAGGAGGACAGGGCGTCTCTTCGTCTCTTCATCACCACATATTACATACCTGCCAGTGTGTACATGTACACCGTGTATTACTCCTCATCTTAGGGTTTGTACTGGTCTCATGAGGAAACGGAACCAGTCTCAGATTAATGCTGATCCTTTAATGACCTACTTCAGTAACCGAGACCATCAGAGAGAAGATGCTCTATTTCTACAAATACTTATTCTTAATTCTTCTTAATGCTTTGGACAGACATGAGGAATAGTGAAACACTGCCGTCTTTGTCCACAGGGGGCGCCAACACCATCACAAAATAAAACGTTCCTCGCCATAAATGTAATTGTTAAATATTATAAAGAGATTTGGTGAAACTAAAACTATTCACTGAAAACCAGAAAATTCTCTTCAATTAGTTATTAATGTGCTCAAATTACTTCATTTATTCCCTGAAATCAGTCATTTGAGTCCTCAAGAAAGTCGTTTATTCAAGAAAAAAGTGATGGTGGTAGAAACCTCCACTCAGCACAAATAATAAATATATATATATATATATATATATATATATATATATATATATATATATATGTATATATATATATTATATGTGAAAACACATCATGTCTTCATGTGTTTGCTCATTTACGTAAATTCATCATATTTGTACTTTTATCTCTTTCCAGATGACAGGAATAAAGACGGAGCTCAGATGGAGTTTAAATCCAAGCAGTGGTTCGGAGCCTCAGTGCGATCTGATGGAGAACACATCCTGGTGAGGAACTACATGATGTATCCCTTACTTTATTATCCTTTATTATACTTTATTATACTTTATTGTCCTTTATTATCCTTTATTATACTTTATTATCCTTTATTATACTTTATTATACTTTATTATACTTTATTATCCTTTATTATCCTTTATTATCCTTTATTATTCTTTATTATACTTTATTATACTTTATTATCCTTTATTATACTTTATTATACTTTATTATCCTTTATTATCTTTTATTATACTTTATTGTCCTTTATTGTCCTTTATTATCCTTTACCCTTTACTATACTTTATTATCCTTTATTATACTTTATTGTCCTTTATTGTCCTTTATTGTACTTTATTAACCTTTATTATACTTTATTGTCCTTTATTATCCTTTATTATCCTTTATTATACTTTATTATCCTTTATTATACTTTATTATACTTTATTATCCTTTATTATACTTTATTATCCTTTATTATACTTTATTATACTTTATTATACTTTATTATCCTTTATTATCTTTTATTATCCTTTATTATACTTTATTGTCCTTTATTGTCCTTTATTATACTTTATTATCCTTTACCCTTTACTATACTTTATTATCCTTTATTATACTTTATTGTCCTTTATTGTCCTTTATTGTACTTTATTAACCTTTATTATCCTTTACCCTTTACTATACTTTATTATCCTTTATTATACTTTATTATCCTTCATTATCCTTTATTATCCTTTATTATACTTTATTATCCTTTATTATACTTTATTATACTTTATTATCCTTTATTATACTTTTTGTCCTTTATTATACTTTATTATCCTTTACCCTTTACTATACTTTATTATACTTTATTGTCCTTTATTATACTTTATTATCCTTTATTATACTTTATTATCCTTTATTATACTTTATTATCCTTTACCCTTTACTATCCTTTATTATACTTTATTGTCCTTTATTGTCCTTTATTATCCTTTATTATACTTTATTATACTTTATTATGCTTTACCCTTTACTATACTTTATTATGCTTTAGTATCCTTTATTATACTTTATTATCCTTTATTATACTTTATTGTCCTTTATTGTCCTTTATTATACTTTATTATCCTTTATTATACTTTATCCTTTACCCTTTACTATACTTTTTATCCTTTATTATCCTTTATTATACTTTATTATCCTTTATTATACTTTATTGTCCTTTATTGTCCTTTATTATACTTTATTATCCTTTACCCTTTACTATACTTTTTTATCCTTTATTATACTTTATTATCCTTTACCCTTTACTATACTTTATTATCCTTTATTATACTTTATTGTCCTTTATTATACTTTATTATCCTTTACCCTTTACTATACTTTTTTATCCTTTATTATACTTTATTATCCTTTACCCTTTACTATACTTTATTATCCTTTATTATACTTTATTGTCCTTTATTATACTTTATTATCCTTTATTATACTTTATCCTTTATTATCCTTTATTATACTTTATTATACTTTATTGTCCTTTATTGTCCTTTATTATACTTTATTATCCTTTACCCTTTACTCTACTTTTTTATCCTTTATTATACTTTATTATCCTTTATTATACTTTATTATCCTTTACCCTTTATTATCCTTTATTATACTTTATTATCCTTTATTATCCTTTATTATACTTTATTATACTTTATTATACTTGTCCTTTATTGTCCTTTATTATACTTATACTTTATTATCCTTTACCCTTTACTATACTTTATTATCCTTTATTATACTTTATTGTCCTTTATTATACTTTGTTATCCTTTATTATACTTTATTATCCTTTACCCTTTACTATACTTTATTATGCTTTATTATGCTTTATTATACTTTATTATCCTTTATTATACTTTATTATCCTTTATTGTCCTTTATTATACTTTATTATCCTTTACCCTTTACTATACTTTTTTATCCTTTATTATACTTTATTATCCTTTATTATACTTTATTGTCCTTTATTGTCCTTTATTATACTTTATTATCCTTTACCCTTTACTATACTTTTTTATCCTTTATTATACTTTATTATCCTTTATTATACTTTATTATCCTTTATTATACTTTATTATACTTGTCCTTTATTATACTTATACTTTATTATCCTTTATTGTCCTTTAATATACTTTATTATACTGTGTTATACTGTAATATACTTTATTATACTTTATTATACTTTATTATCCTTTATTATCTTTTATTATCCTTTATTATACTTTATTGTCCTTTACTGTCCTTTATTATACTTTATTATCCTTTACCCTTTACTATACTTTATTATCCTTTATTATACTTTATTGTCCTTTATTGTCCTTTATTGTACTTTATTAACCTTTATTATCCTTTACCCTTTACTATACTTTATTATCCTTTATTATACTTTATTATCCTTTATTATCCTTTATTATACTTTATTATCCTTTATTATACTTTATTATCCTTTATTATACTTTATTATCCTTTATTATACTTTTTGTCCTTTATTATACTTTATTATCCTTTACCCTTTACTATACTTTATTATACTTTATTGTCCTTTATTATACTTTATTATCCTTTACCCTTTACTCTACTTTTTTATCCTTTATTATACTTTATTATCCTTTATTATACTTTATTATCCTTTACCCTTTATTATCCTTTATTATACTTTATTATCCTTTATTATCCTTTATTATACTTTATTATACTTTATTATACTTGTCCTTTATTGTCCTTTATTATACTTATACTTTATTATCCTTTACCCTTTACTATACTTTATTATCCTTTATTATACTTTATTGTCCTTTATTATACTTTGTTATCCTTTATTATACTTTATTATCCTTTACCCTTTACTATACTTTATTATGCTTTATTATGCTTTATTATACTTTATTATCCTTTATTATACTTTATTATCCTTTATTATACTTTATTGTCCTTTATTATACTTTATTATCCTTTACCCTTTACTATACTTTTTTATCCTTTATTATCCTTTATTATACTTTATTATCCTTTATTATACTTTATTGTCCTTTATTGTCCTTTATTATACTTTATTATCCTTTACCCTTTACTATACTTTTTTATCCTTTATTATACTTTATTATCCTTTATTATACTTTATTATCCTTTATTATACTTTATTATACTTGTCCTTTATTATACTTATACTTTATTATCCTTTATTGTCCTTTAATATACTTTATTATACTGTGTTATACTGTAATATACTTTATTATACTTTATTATACTTTGTTATCCTTTATTATCTTTTATTATCCTTTATTATACTTTATTGTCCTTTACTGTCCTTTATTATACTTTATTATCCTTTACCCTTTACTATACTTTATTATCCTTTATTATACTTTATTGTCCTTTATTGTCCTTTATTGTACTTTATTAACCTTTATTATCCTTTACCCTTTACTATACTTTATTATCCTTTATTATACTTTATTATCCTTTATTATCCTTTATTATACTTTATTATCCTTTATTATACTTTATTATCCTTTATTATACTTTATTATCCTTTATTATACTTTTTGTCCTTTATTATACTTTATTATCCCTTACCCTTTACTATACTTTATTATACTTTATTGTCCTTTATTATACTTTATTAACCTTTATTATACTTTATTATCCTTTATTATACTTTATTGTCCTTTATTATACTTTATTATCCTTTACCCTTTACTATACTTTATTATCCTTTATTATACTTTATTGTCCTTTATTATACTTTATTATACTTTGTTATCCTTTATTATACTTTATTATCCTTTACCCTTTACTATACTTTATTATGCTTTATTATGCTTTATTATACTTTATTATCCTTTATTATACTTTATTATCCTTTATTATACTTTATTGTCCTTTATTATACTTTATTATCCTTTACCCTTTACTATACTTTTTTATCCTTTATTGTCCTTTATTATACTTTATTATCCTTTATTATACTTTATTGTCCTTTATTGTCCTTTATTATACTTTATTATCCTTTACCCTTTACTATACTTTTTTATCCTTTATTATACTTTATTATACTTTATTATACTTTATTATACTTGTCCTTTATTATACTTATACTTTATTATACTTTATTATACTTTATTGTCCTTTATTATACTTATACTTTATTGTCCTTTATTGTCCTTTAATATACTTTATTATACTGTGTTATACTGTAATATACTGTATTATGCTGTATTATACAGTATATTATATTCACCTGTACTTATTCCTCAATCAATACCTTGTAGATCTATTTATTTTGTGTGTGTGTGTGTTTTCCAGGCCTGTGCTCCTCTCTATCAGTGGTCAACGTTTGGTGTCTCTGAGCGAGAGCCAGTGGGAACGTGTTACCTGAAGAAAGGCCCCAAGGTGGTGGAGTACTCGCCCTGCAGATCAAGTCAGTGTTCCATTAGAGACTACAGGACCATAGAACTACAGGACCATAGAACTACAGGACCATAGAACTACAGGACCATAGCACTACAGGACCATAGCACTACAGGACCATACAACTACAGGACCATAGAACTACAGGACCATACAACTACAGGACCATACAACTACAAGACCATACAACTACAAGACCATACAACTACAGGACCATACAACTACAGGACCATAGAACTACAGGACCATAGAACTACAGGACCATAGAACTACAGGACCATAGAACTACAGGACCATAGCACTACAGGACCATACAACTACAGGACCATAGAACTACAGGACCATACAACTACAGGACCATACAACTACAAGACCATACAACTACAAGACCATACAACTACAGGACCATACAACTACAGGACCATAGAACTACAGGACCATAGAACTACGGGACCATAGCACTACGGGACCATAGCACTACGGGACCATAGAACTACGGGACCATAGAACTACGGGACCATAGAACTACGGGACCATAGAACCACGGGACCATAGAACGACGGGACCATAGAACGACGGGACCATAGAACGACGGGACCATAGAACTACGGGACCATAGAACGACGGGACCATAGAACCACGGGACCATAGAACAACGGGACCATAGAACGACAAGGTCATACAACTACAGGACCATAGAACTACATGACTATAGAACTACAGGACCGTAGAACTACAGTCCTCAGTCAGAGTCACTAGTGTGTATATATATATAAATATGTCCCTTCTCTCTTCAGGGTTTTGATAGAGAAAGTACCTAAAACGTTTTATAGTTGTGTTCTAAGGACTCTGACTGTTGGATGTATAGACTGGATAATAATAATAACTAGAAAACTTCGCAGGAAATTTTGACATTGTGGCTTCTACTGCCCGAAGACGTCGCAATATACATACACGCCAATGTTACCGGTAGTGTCGTTCAGGTTCAATTGAGATAGCGCCACTCTATTTTCTGCATTTTAGATTCATGCTCTTGGATTGAATCTTGTATTCGTGATGGACAGTCCACAAATGGCTCCCGTCATTTCTGTGCTGGACATGTACATCTTTGTTTGAGAAGCCTTTGGAAATGACGGACCGTCATTTCTGTACAAACTTCATTCTGAGATTCATATTAAGATACAGTTACTGTATGGGGCTTTTATTTTGAAAGGGTGGGGGAGAGAGGGGGAGAGGAGACATATTCATAATGTTTGACACACAAACACAGAGGTTATTAAATTAAATATTTTTAGAGAACCCCCCCCCCCCCCTCCCATTTCAAAATAAAAGCCCCAGAGTGGGAATTCTAACTGGAATGCTTGTGATGAAGCCTGTCATTTAATAACCTCTGTGTTTGTGTGTCAAACATTATGAATATGTCTACTCTCCCCCACCCAGTCCCACCCTTTCAAAATAAAAGCCCCATAGAGTAACTATCTTAACATGAAGCTCAGAATGAGATTTGTACAGAAATGATGTGAGCGTTAGCTCCCATCATTTCCAAAGGCTTCTCAAACTACGATGTACATGTCCAGTACAGAAATGACGGGAGACATTTGTGGAATGTCCATCACGAATACAAGATTCAATCCAAGAGCATGAATCTAAAATGCAGAGAAGAGAGAAGCGAGTGTAGCGTGTGTTGCTATATATTGCGACGTCTTCGGGCAGTAGAAGCCACACTGTCAAAATTTCTTGCGAACTTTTCTAGTTTTTATTATGATTAAGGCCGATGGATTATGTACAGTGTGCTTTGGCACAGGCAGTTTTACTGCCTGTGCCAAAGCACACTGAACTAATAATAGTGTATCATCTGTTTACCTTTTTATTGTTTTATTTCTCTGTCCAGATGCCAACTCACCTGAGGGGCAGGGCTTCTGTCAGGCCGGCTTCAGCGTCGACTTCCTGAAGGTACTTATTCTTACTGTGTGGTATTAGTACTTTTACCAATGGGAGTAATCTGAGTACTTCATCACTGATCTGATGGGGTCCAATGAGAAGTGAAAGTGATAAAAGTTTCATTCTTTCTTTTTTTTGTGCTTTCAGAAGAACAACAGAGTGGTGGTGGGAGGACCAGGCAGCTTCTACTGGCAGGGTGTGTGTGTGTGTGTGTGTGTGTGTGTGTGTGTGTGTGTGTGTGTGTGTGTGTGTGTGTGTGTGGTCTGACTGTACAGGGTGTGACACACAGACTGTATCCTGACTCAGTCACACACATGTTTTCTCTCTCTCTCTTCCAGGGGTGTGTTAGCCTAATTATTGTTTCCTGTTGAGTCAAAACTCACACACACTCATAACTACACACAGACACACACACACCCCTCTGGTTGTGATTAGACACTTGTTAACGCTGCGTCTCTGTGGCTCCTTTAATTACATGTTCTGAATGTTTTTCTAAACCTAAAGCTCGTAAACAAACTCATGAACGATATCAAACTCTTCTGTTCTTTACTCGTTCTGCTCCGTTGTGCTGCGTTCTTCGTCCTCGTCGTCTTCTCCTGTTGTTGTCCTCGTCTTCTTCTCTTGTTGTTGTCCTCGTCTTCTTCTCTTGTTGTTGTCCTCGTCTTCTTCTCTTGTTGTTGTCCTCGTCTTCTTCTCTTGTTATTGTCCTCGTCTTCTTCTCTTGTTGTCCTCGTCTTCTTCTCTTGTTGTTGTCCTCGTCTTCTTCTCTTGTTGTCCTGTCTTCTTCTCTAATGTTCTCCTCGTCTTCTTCTCTTGCTGTTGTCCTCGTCTTCTTCTCTAATGTTCTCCTCGTCTTCTTCTCTAATGTTGTCCTCGTCTTCTTCTCTAATGTTGTCCTCGTCTTCTTCTCTAATGTTGTCCTCGTCTTCTTCTCTAATGTTGTCCTCGTCTTCTTCGCTTGCTGTTGTCCTCGTCTTCTTCACTAATGTTCTCCTCGTCTTCTTCTCTAATGTTGTCCTCGTCTTCTTCTCTAATGTTGTCCTCGTCTTCTTCTCTTGCTGTTGTCCTCGTCTTCTTCTCTTGCTGTTGTCCTCGTCTTCTTCTCTTGCTGTTGTCCTCGTCTTCTTCTCTAATGTTGTCCTCGTCTTCTTCTCTAATGTTCTCCTCGTCTCTCTTCAGGTCAGCTGATTTCTGACAATCTCTCTGAGATCTTTGAACGGGCTGATGGAAAGTACATCACTCCGTATGAAAGGACCTTAACCACCAAGTCAGCCAGCGCTCAGTACGACGACAGTTATTTAGGTAACACACACACACACACACACACACACACACACCATGAGGATCAACATCTGCATATGAATCACAGCTGTCTGAACTGTGATGACGTCATGTGTTCATGGTTCTCAGGATACTCTGTGACGGTCGGAGACTTCAACGAAGACGGAAAAGAAGGTGAGATTAGAGATTAGACCCCCCCCACCCGTTAGCAGCACCGCTAACGGCTAACCAACGGAGGAGAGCTAGTAACGTTAGCAGCACCGCTAACGGCTAACCAACGGAGGAGAGCTAGTAACGTTAGCAGCACCGCTAACAGCTAACCAACGGAGGAGAGCCAGTAACGTTAGCAGCACCGCTAGCGGCTAACCAACAGGAGGAGAGCTAGTAACGTTAGCAGCACCGCTAACGGCTAACCAACGGAGGAGAGCTAGTAACGTTAGCAGCACCGCTAACGGCTAACCAACGGAGGAGAGCTAGTAACGTTAGCAGCACCGCTAACGGCTAACCAACGGAGGAGAGCTAGTAACGTTAGCAGCACCGCTAACGGCTAACCAACAGAGGTTCACTTCAGCTACACTATGATGCCTTCAGGCTCTGCTCAGTGAACATGAGTACTGGCTGAAGGTTCATTATAACGTTATCGTGATGTGTTCACATGTCATCTGTTAAATGTAGTTTTGGTGATGAACTAGAATAAATCCAGTAGTTTGAAGGAGATGTTTTCACATGAATATAAAACAGATATTAGAGATGAATTATGATGTTTAACTTCCTAACACGATCTATAAGCACGTTATTATACTTCATTAAAATACAATCTTATATTTAATTATCATTTGAATTTAGTGTTTTTTATGTAACAGCTTTAGATGACAATAAAACAATATTAAAGGATATCATTTAGAATTTTTTAAGGTCCACGCCGACAGAAGTCGTCACCAGAGTTGTGATGTTTCTCTCCTGCATAGATTACGTGACCGGAGTACCTCGAGGAGACAAGGCTCTGGGCTATGTAAGTGTTAAAGGGGTACACACACACACACACGCACAGACACACACTCACACACACACACATATATACATAAACACACACACCCCTACACGCACAGACACACACTCACACACACACACACACACATATATACATAAACACACACACCCCTACACGCACAGACACACTCTCACACACACACACACATATGAATGAATCCCTGGAGCTCGGATGACTTCCTGTGTCGTGGTTTTCTGCTGCAGGTGAACATCTTCAACGGCGTCAACATGGAGTCCATGGTGAACTTCACAGGAACACAGGTGAGCTGCACCACTCTGCCTTCATACTCATTCTTAAGGAGGAGGAGGGAGTAGTGAGGGAGGGAGGAGGAGGGGGTAAATGAGAGGCTTCCATCAGTTAATGACAGAGTTCCTCACTTTCCTATCTGGCCTCCATAGTCTCTCTCTCTCTCGCTCTCTCTCTCTCTCTGTCTCTCTCACTCTCTCTCTCTCTCTCTCACTCTCCTCGCTGTCTCTCTCACTCTCTCTCTCTCTCTCTGTGTCTCTCACTCTCTCGCTCTCTCTCTCTCTCTCACTCTCTCTCTCTCTCTCTCTCTCTGTCTCTCTCACTCTCTCTCTCTCTCTCTCTCTCACTCTCTCTCTGTCTCTCTCACTCTCTCTGTCTCTCACTCTCTCGCTCTCTCTCTCTCTCTCTCTCTGTGTCTCTCTCTCTCTCTCTCTCTCTCTCTCTCTCTCTCGCTCTCTCTCTGTCTCTCTCACTCTCTCTCTCTCTCTTCCCTTTAAAGCTTCAATCTCTCCGTCTTGCTCTCCAGCTGTCTCCTTCTCTTTCTGTCTCATGTTAGTCACTGAACAACCATCATCGAGAGCAACAAGAGCTCGAGCAGCTGTTTGTTGAACCAGTCTGTCCTCCAGTGAACTCCTGCTGTCAACAAATGTCTTTTTAAATTATTTATACTTGTCCTAAAGTAGTTTATTGTCTTTCCTCCATCAGAGCTCATTAAATATGTAAAATCAAAGACACGAAGAAGAGCACAAGCTCAAGTATCAGAGGAACTAACGGTGTAATGTAATGGAAACAGAATTCATATTTTTAGTATTAATCCTTCCTCCTCTTCCTCTCTGTCTGTAGATGGCGGCCTACTTTGGACACTCGGTGGCTGCTACAGATCTTAACAATGACGGGTAAGACTTGATGTATTACCTCAGTAAACATGAGTTTATGTCTCAATCTCTAGTTTCAAGTCTTCTTCAATACAGCATGATGTTCATTTAGTACATGATGGTCCATTTAGAGTCACACAGACCATAAAGCAGGGGATGCTTTAGGGCGGGGCTACAGTGATTGACAGGTCTCTAATAGACCATAAAGCAGGGGATGCTTTAGGGCGGGGCTACACGCTGATTGACAGGTCTCTACCACAGCGGGTCTGGAAGTCGTCCGTGTTTTTCATCTTTCAACATTAAACATTTCACTTCATCAAAGTTAATTACAACATTTTGGTCATAAAAATGTTTTATTCAGCGTTTGGTTCCACTTTTAGCTCTGGTTGCAAATAAAGAAGATGGTGACGGACTAAATCAGGTTTTAACACGGCACACGTTTCAGTAGCAGCTGGTGGCTCTCATACGCTGCAGCGCGCCAATTAAAAACAGGAGAAGAAGACCACAAGTTCATGTAAACAATGCAGCTCACAAACAACCAAACAAATAGTTTACACGTGTTTTATGAGGCAGGGAATACATCCAGTATGTGTGTTCAGTGAGAGATGTGTGTTAGCAGAGACACTTCCGATACTTCATGACTTTACCTTCACTTCCGTCAGTCTGGTGGATCTGCTGGTTGGAGCTCCTCTCTTCATGGACAGAGGCTCAGATGGAAAACTGAAGGAGGTGGGACAGGTAGGACACACACACACACACACACACACACACACTCTGCTTTGTTAAAACTACATTGGTTCAGTTAGTTCTGGTGCACGTGTGAATAAAACTACAGTGGCAGCAAAAGTACACGAGGATGCAGACGAATGACTGTTAGCGCTACGGTTAGCATGCTAGCACACTAAATGCTAACATGTCAACACAATAAACGTGGTGCATAATAAACATGAACACGTCAACATGCTTGTGACAGATTTACATCATCAAATAAAAGACAACTGTATTGTTCAGTGTCTGATGAACACATTGTTTCCTGTGGCTGTTTCACAATAAAAGCCCTGTTTTTGTCCAGTTTAAGTGTTTTATTTTGAAGCAGCAGGAAGTGTTTGCATTAGCATTAGTAGTAACTTAATGCACTTTAAATCCCAGAATGCATCACTCAGCTTCTACCTGTAAGAACAGTTGACATGCAAATATTCTCCTGCAAAGGTGAAGAAAATAGAAAATAACCTCCATATTTACTACAGCTGTGTGTGTGTGTGTGTGTGTGTGTGTGTGTGCGCGTGCGTGCGTGCGTGCGTGCGTGTTCTTCAGGTGTCGGTGTACCTGGGTCGAGGTGGATTCTCCTTCCATCCCCCTCAGATGCTCACAGGGTCTGAGGTCTACGCCAGATATGGCTCTGCCATCACAGCACTGGGAGACCTGGACATGGACGGGTACAACGGTGAGACACACATACACACACACACACACACACTGGATCAGGTCCAGACCCGGACCTGGATCCTTCCTGGCTCACCTCACGTCTCTCGTCTCCCTCCAGATGTGGCCATCTCTGCTCCTTATGGAGGCCCCAACCGTTACGGCCTGGTCTACATCCACAATGGTCGTCCTCAGGGGCCTGACTCCTCCCCCTCTCAGGTAAATACCACACTCCATTTATTAGCCACGTTAGCATCGTAGCTGCACTTCACTTGATTGATGCTCTGAATTTACATGTATCGCCATCATCAGGTCAACCTGTTTATGTGTCTGATACTTTGGTTTATGACCAAATACCTGCAGAACTAAAGACAATCAATCAATGGAGTAGATGTTCAAGAACATCGTTTCATTTCTTTGTAGTTGTTTTGTGTCTCTTTGTAGTTGTTTTGTGTCTCTTTGTGGTTGTTTTGTGTCTCTTTGTGGTTGTTTTGTTTCTCTTTGCGGTTGTTTTGTGTCTCTTTGTGGTTGTTTTGTGTCTCTTTGTGGTTGTTTTGTTTCTCTTTGCGGTTGTTTTGTTTCTCTTTGTGGTTGTTTTGTTTCTCTTTGCGGTTGTTTTGTGTCTCTTTGCGGTTGTTTTGTGTCTCTTTGTGGTTGTTTTGTTTCTCTTTGTGGTTGTTTTGTTTCTCTTTGTGGTTGTTTTGTTTCTCTTTGCGGTTGTTTTATGTCTCTTTGTGGTTGTTTTGTTTCTCTTTGCGGTTGTTTTGTTTCTCTTTGCGGTTGTTTTGTGTCTCTTTGTGGTTGTTTTGTTTCTCTTTGCGGTTGTTTTGTGTCTCTTCGTGGTTGTTTTGTTTCTCTTTGTGGTTGTTTTGTTTCTCTTTGTGGTTGTTTTGTGTCTCTTTGCGGTTGTTTTGTTTCTCTTTGCGGTTGTTTTGTGTCTCGTTGCGCTTGTTTTGTGTCTCTTTGCGGTTGTTTTGTTTCTCTTTGTGGTTGTTTTGTTTCTCTTTGCGGTTGTTTTGTGTCTCTTCGTGGTTGTTTTGTTTCTCTTTGTGGTTGTTTTGTTTCTCTTTGTGGTTTTTTTGTGTCTCTTCGTGGTTGTTTTGTTTCTCTTTGTGGTTGTTTTGTTTCTCTTTGCGGTTGTTTTGTGTCTCTTTGCGGTTGTTTTGTTTCTCTTCGCGGTTGTTTTGTGTCTCTTCGTGGTTGTTTTGTGTCTCTTTGCGGTTGTTTTGTTTCTCTTTGTGGTTGTTTTGTGTCTCTTTGCGGTTGTTTTGTTTCTCTTTGCGGTTGTTTTGTTTCTCTTTGCGGTTGTTTTGTTTCTCTTTGTGGTTGTTTTGTGTCTCTTAGTGGTTGTTTTGTGTCTCTTTGTAGTTGTTTTGTTTCTCTTAGTGGTTTTTTTGTGTCTCTTTGTGGTTGTTTTGTTTCTCTTTGTGGTTGTTTTGTTTCTCTTAGTGGTTGTTTTGTGTCTCTTTGTGGTTGTTTCGTTTCTCTTTGTGGTTGTTTTGTTTCTCTTTGTGGTTGTTTTGTTTCTCTTTGCGGTTGTTTTGTGTCTCTTCGTGGTTGTTTTGTTTCTCTTTGTGGTTGTTTTGTTTCTCTTTGCGGTTGTTTTGTGTCTCGTTGCGGTTGTTTTGTGTCTCGTTGCGGTTGTTTTGTGTCTCGTTGCGGTTGTTTTGTTTCTCTTTGTAGTTGTTTTGTTTCTCTTAGTGGTTGTTTTGTGTCTCTTCGTGGTTGTTTTGCGTCTCTTTGCGGTTGTTTTGTTTCTCTTTGCGGTTGTTTTGTGTCTCTTCGTGGTTGTTTTGTTACTCTCAGACTTCATTTTTTAGTTTCACTGTCGCATAACTCATAACTGTTTAGATAACTGGATCAAACTCTGTTGTTTCAACCGTCAGAACATTAGACACTAAACTGTTGTAACATTCAACAGGAAGGTTCAATGTATACACATGTATTTGTTTGCTGGTTGTGTTGTGGTTGACTCCTAGTCGTGTCTCGTCTCTCAGGTCCTCCAGGGAAAGTGGGCGTCCAGCTACATGCCTGCTAGCTTTGGGTACTCCATGACTGGAAACACTGACATAGACCAGAATGGATATCCAGGTACACGCACACACACACACACGCACACATATATAAATATAGATATATGTGTGGTGGCTCAGCGGGGATCAAATGAGCTGCTGATGTTTGTGTCTGTCTTTCAGATTTACTAGTGGGAGTGTTCGGAGCAGACAAAGCTGTTTTATACAGGTAATCATACAGTGTGTGTTTGTGTGTGTTGGTCCCCCCCCCCCCCCCCCTGCTGTGGCTGTGTGTGTGTGTCAGTGAGTAGTTTAATGAGCCGAGGCCACCCCTGATATCAAAGAGCTGCTGTTTTCATTCAGGTTTCTCCTACTGACTGTATAGAAGCTATGAGGACACACTAACCCCTTCACTGTGTGTGTGTGTGTGTGTGTGTGTGTGTGTGTGTGTGTGTGTGTGTGTGTGTGTGTGTGTGTGTGTGTGTGTGTGTGTGTGTGTGTGTGTGTGTCAGAGCTCGTCCAGTGATCAGTGTGAACGCCACGTTAGACATGACACCTCAGATCATCAACCCGGAGGAGAAGAACTGCACACTTCCTGGTACCTCCACTCTGGTGTCCTGGTGAGTTTTTCACTCCCTTCATTGATTCATTGTAGTGCTGGGCAACGATTAAAATATTTAATCAGGATTAATCGCATGGATTTTTTGCGATTAATCGCGATTAATCTCATTGTTATGGCAAAGTTCACGAATGAATTATAAAGTAGTGTATTATGCGCTTTTATTTTGAAAGTGCTGCTCTATGAACTAAAGGGCAATAACATTTGGTTGACGAGATGCAGGCAGCATGTTTCATACTTAATGTGAATATAATTCATACTTTGTTGGCATCTTATTCTGAAAACCGGATGTTGGTCTGAAGAAACCGGATGTTGTCTCGTTAATGTTTCATTAACTTTCAAAGTGCTTCGCTCTGATCTGTGCGTTTGAATGCGTTCACGGTGAATGTCAGCGTAGAGCTGCACTAACATGTGAGAGTCTGTGACGTCACCAGCGACGTCCAGTCGTCTCCAGGCAGAGCAGGAAGTCGCCTTTTCTCTACGGCAACCCTGAAGGGACATCACATCTCTACTGCAACACCATGAACATGAGACAGGCTGTTACAATAATAATAAATTAAAAAAATGCGTTAATGCGCGATAAAATAATTGTCGGCGTTAATTAATTAATGCGTTAACGCGATAATTTACACGTCAACTTGCCCAGCACTAATTTATTATAATCATTATTTTATTTTGGTAGTCCTTCCACTTCCTGTTGCCCTCAGTTGAGCTCAGTTGAGATGAGTGTGCTACTATCAGACATAACAGACATTTACAGAGCGGAACAATCTCAATGTGGACGCTTGATATTAACACCTAAACGAGATCAGGTTCTCTGGTAGAGACCTGTCAATCACTGTGTAGCCCCGCCCCTAAAGCATACCCTGCTTTATGGTCTATTTGACTCTAAAAAGTGTGTGTGTGTGTGTGTGTGTGTGTGTGTGTGTGTGTGTGTGTGTGTGTGTGTGTGTGTGTGTGTGTGTGTGTGTGTGTGTGTGTGTGTGTCCAGCTTCACAGTGAAGTACTGTCTGAAGGCCAGTGGTCATGGAGCTCCAGCTACTCTCAGTGAGTTAAACACCAGCAGCATTCACAGACGTCATGTCTCCATTAATAAGAACTTCTGCAGCTTCATGACCTCCTTCGTCGCCTCCAGATTTTCGTGTAGACCTCCTATTGGACCGTCTGAAGCAGAAGGAAGCGACTAAACGCGTCCTCTTCCTGCACAGTCGGACCTTCCAGTTCGCCAAGAACATGACGGTGTCCAACGGGAGAGGTCCGGCCTGCGAGGAGCAGGAGGTCTTCCTGAGGGTGAGGAAATTAAACGCTTCACCTCTTCAAAATAAGAGTGGAAACGTTTGTGTCTCTGCAGCTGTACATGAACACTAAGCTTCACCCCTTCAAAATAAGAGTAGAAACGTTTGTGTCTCTCAGGACGACCGAGAGTTTCGGGATAAGATCACTCCCATCTCCGTGGTGATGGAGTACAGTCTGGACTACCAACGGGCCGCAGACCAAACCGGACTACTGCCCATCCTCGACATGTCGGCTCCGTCCAACGTCACCAAGCAGGTAACACACCTGTGTGTGTGTGTGTGTGTGTGTGTGTGTGTGTGTGTGTGTGTGTGTGTTCACTCATAATATCAACAATATCTCTGATCTATATTGTCTTTTATTTCTCACTTTGTTCTTCTTCATCCTTCCTTTATTCCTCCTTTCCCTCTTTCCTTTTCTACCATCTTCATTTCTTCCTTTGTCATCTCCTCCCTCCTCTCTCATCCCTCCTCTCTCATCCCTCCTCTCTCCTCCCCTCCTCCCTCCTCCCCCTCTCTCATCCCTCCTCTCCTCCCTCCTCCCTCCTCCCCCTCTCTCCTCTCTCCTCCCTCCTCCCTCCTCTCTCTTCCTCTCCTCCCCTCCTCCCTCTTCCACCTGTCTCCTCCCTCCTCCCCCTCCCTCCTCCCCCTCTCTCCTCCTCTCCTCTCTCCTCCTCTCCTCCCTCCTCCCCCTCTCTCTCTCCTCCTCTCCTCCCTCCTCTCTCTTCCTCTCCTCCCCTCCTCCCTCTTCCACCTGTCTCCTCCCTCCTCCCCCTCCCTCCTCCCCCTCTCTCCTCCTCTCCTCTCTCCTCCTCTCCTCCCTCCTCCCCCTCTCTCTCTCCTCCTCTCCTCTCTCCTCCCTCCTCCTCCTCTCCTCTCTCCTCCCCTCCTCCCTCCTCCCCCTCTCTCCTCCCTCCTCCCCCTCTCTCCTCCTCTCCTCCCTCCTCCCCCCCTCTCTCCTCCCCCTCTCCTCTCTCCTCCCTCCTCCCCCCCTCTCTCCTCTCTCCTCCCCCTCTCCCCCCCCTCCCTCCTCTCTCCTCCCCCTCTCCTCCCTCCCCCTCTCTCCTCTCCTTCCTCCTCCCCCTCTCTCCTCCCTCCTCCCCCTCCCTCCTCCCCCTCCCTCCTCTCTCCTCTCCTCTCTCCTCTCCTCTCTCCTTCCTCCTCCCCCTCCCTCCTCCCCCTCTCTCCTCCCTCCTCCCCCTCCCTCCTCCCCCTCTCTCCTCTCTCCTCCCCCTCTCTCCTCCCTCCCCCCCAGGCCCACATCCTGTTGGACTGTGGAGACGATAACATCTGTAAACCTGACCTGAAGTTGTCTGTGACGAGGTAACAGCCTGTCTCACAATAAGATGTCAGATTAAAGTGACTTTGTGTTTCTTTGGTTATTTGTATTTTAATTATTGCAGATTTTATCTGAAGAAGGTTCAATGTGTTTGTTCTTACAGAGGTTTGGTTTATAACTATAACATACTTTGTTGTAACGATGCTGTAGAAGATCAATGTTGGAGAACAAAGTCAGTCTTTTAGAAAAAGGAAATGCTAACATCTGATGATGACATCAGTAGAGCAGCCAATCAGCTGTTTGTTAAAACGACTTCAGCTGTAGACTGAAGATGAATAGAAGCAGGATGCTTTATGTTGAAGTCTCACTTTGTTCAGTCTTGCCCTCTGTCTCCATCGGGAGGTGAGGTCTCGATGTGTTTTTGAAGTGGTGGTTTATCGTTGCTGTGCAGCGACCGCGAGCAGATCTACTTCGGCGACGACAACGCTCTGACTCTGGAGATCAGCGCTGAGAACCAGGGAGAGGGAGCCTACGAGGCCGAGCTGCACGTCTTCCCTCCACCGCAGGCCGACTTCACCGCCGTCATCCGCAGTCAGGTAACCGAGTCCTCCGCCACAGGAAGGAGCACCTGGTGGTCACGTTCATCTGTGCTGCACCGTCCACACCATGATTCAAAGAGCTTTACACCACAACGCTAACCCAGAGAACAGCTGGACACATTCAAGTGCAAGGCTCTCAGGTCTGATGACACGGTGATGGTGATGGTGGTGATGGTGATGGTGGTGATGGTGATGGTGATGGTGATGATGGTGATGGTGATGGTGATGATGGTGATGATGATGATGATGATGATGGTGATGATGGTGATGGTGATGATGATGGTGGTGATGGTGATGGTGGTGATGATGATGGTGGTGATGGTGGTGATGGTGATGGTGATGATGGTGA
>CM051688.1:1079393-1089393 GCA_028022725.1 Lycodopsis pacificus | reverse complement strand
GTGTGTGTGTGTGTGTAGGAGTGCAGCCCAGCTGAGTGTCAGCATATCAGGTGTCAGGTGGGTCGTCTAGAGAGGAGGAAGAACGCCATCCTCTTCATCTACTCCCGCCTGGCCGTCGACAACTTCCTCAAGGTGACAGAGAGGAGCACTTCCTGTTTCACATCTTCTTCATCATCTTCATCTTCATCTGCCTCCTTTAAGTTATTTAATCTGTATGGTTTTATCTTCAGACGGAGAATCAAAACCGCTCGTATGTGGTCCGGGCGACGGCAACCTTCAACGTCATCGAGATGCCGTACAAGATCCAGGATTCAGAGCTCCCGTCCAACAGCACCACTGTGAGAGACTTACATTTAAAGAGACAGTACGACCTGTGAGAGTCTTACATTTAAAGAGACAGTACGAGCTGTGAGAGTCTTACATTTAAAGAGACAGTACGACCTGTGAGAGTCTTACATTTAAAGAGACAGTACGACCTGTGAGAGTCTTACATTTAAAGAGACAGTACGACCTGTGAGAGTCTTACATTTAAAGAGACAGTACGAGCTGTGAGAGTCTTACATTTAAAGAGACAGTACGACCTGTGAGAGTCTTACATTTAAAGAGACAGTACGACCTGTGAGAGTCTTACATTTAAAGAGACAGTACGACCTGTGAGAGTCTTACATTTAAAGAGACAGTACGACCTGTGAGAGACCCCAGCTTATATTTAAAGAGACAGTACGACCTGTGAGGGTCTTTGTCTGTCTAGTCAGAGGCCCGATCGGACCATAGTGGATCACTGATCCGTACTGATCCCCCTCACGGTTTAACGTATTTCAGCTATTTAGACTGTACTTGTCAGTACATTGTGTGTGTGTGTGTGTGTTCTCAGGTGAGTGTGTCTGTGATGTGGGTGGCTGATGTTCCTCAGCCGGTTCCTGGTTGGGTCGTAGCTCTGGCGGTTCTAGCAGGTCTGCTGCTTCTGGCCCTGCTCATCTTCATCATGTACAAGGTGAGTTCAAAGCCTCCAGTGATGTCACTTGAGTCAGCGGTCAGTGTAATGGAATATTTCCTTTAACAGTTCAGGTGAAGTTGGTTTTATCCAAAGTGTTCAAAATAGACAGAGTCTTGATGAATGATCAAAGTTTCAGAAAGTCAATTTACTGTTTGCAAACAGAGAACACAACCACAGCCACGTATCACAGTGAAATGTGCTCATGCTCTGGGGACAGCAAATCAAAACAAGGTATTTATACAGGCAACACAGAGAAGACAGGATAAGACAGAGGAGACGGGGAAGACAGGTGGGGGCCAGTGTTCTGGTGTGAACTCTCACAGACAGTAGGTCTTCAGCAAATGTTTAGGCTAACAGAAAGAACAGTTGATTACTTAAGAACACTCTGGTCACTTGTCCAGAATAAGATAGAAAGTGACCTCTGTATCAGAACGAACATGTCTGTGTTCAGACATCCAGACGCCTGTGAAAATGAACTTTCTAACAGCACATATCATCAGAGAATATGAGGAGGACATGTTAAAACATTTTTTACCATCACATCAGGTTTCAGAAACGTAAGAACTGAAGAAGCTACGATATCTATAGAGTCCTGATTCCTGCATAAAAGGAAACGGTGGTCATACTTTAGTTCACTAGTTATAACTAGTTATAATATTAGAAATATTCTAATTAATAATCATGACATTACAGATCCCCTGACAATAATCATGATACATATTTAAATAAATCTGGAGTTAGAAAGAAGTGGTCGCTGCTCATGTCGTATGCAGAGCCCACCACAGTCTGCCACACACCTGTAAAGCAGGGAGAGGTGCATTGTGGGTAATGTAGGCACGAAGTTTTGACCAGGAAGAAGATGATCTCCTCTTCTTCCTCCTCCTCGGTCTCTTCTGTCAGCTATTCAATAAATGCAGAATATCTACTATAAAAACATTCAAAAGAAAGATGTTCAGTTTGTTAAAATCAGCTGTTTGAAAATATCTTTGTATTTCCTGAAGTTTAAGTTGCTGTGATGAATAACATGTAAACGCAATCTTCTTTTCCTCCTCCTCCTCCTCCTCCTCCTCCTCCTCCTTCTTCTCTCCCTCTAGCTGGGTTTCTTTAAGAGGGTCCGCCCCCCCCAGGAGGACTGCACAGAGAAGGAGCAGCTCCAGCCGGAGGAGAACGGGAACACGGACGCTTAGAGGAGGACAGACGTCCATGAAAAGAGACATTCAGGGTAAAAACCAACGAGGAAGAAGTGTCCTCTGTTTCCACTGCTGACAGGCAGCAAAGTCTTCTGGGTTATTTCTTTTATTTCACTAATTATGTTGAGAAGCTCCACAGATGATCCTCACAGCTCAATATTAATACTATATGAAGCTAAGCTGCAGTCAGCTGCTGGCTAGCTTAGCTTAGCATAGAGACCATTATGTGTGATTGATTGTAATCAGTGAGCTGTTTCCAGTCTTTATGCTAAGCTAAGCAGCTTCATATTTACCCTGTTTGATGTTTGTGTCCACGACTGCTGATAGATTTATGATCAACACTGTTTTCTACTGAAATAATTAGAACTGTAGTTTCACTTTCTGAGGTGTTTTGTAGAGTTCAGGATCTGGTCTGAGATCAGGTTCTGGTCCGAGGTTTAGAGGTTTAGAGGTTTAGAGGTGGAGGTCCATGAGCTTCTGGTCTGGGATCGTCTTCATGTTCTCATCACCGTTTTGAATTGAAATGAATGAAGTTTAGGATGCAGTTTAAATGTTTAAATGAGTTTTAATCCACTGAAGGGAAGTTAGAGACATTAACACAATCTTTAAATATTTATAACAACAACAAAAACAAACTAACAAAATACTCAGAAAATAATGAAACTTATTTTGCAAATTAACTTCTTTTCAAAAAATACAACAGAGAACAAAAAGCTGTTAGAAATACAGATGAGGTGACGAACCAAGGGGATTGTGGGTAATAATTGTTAATTAATTGTGTTTTTCAGCAATGACTCAGCGTTATGAAATATGATTAGTCAGCATTAAGTGAAACATGTCTGTTTTTGGATAAAGATGGTTTAGTTTCTGATGATTTAATGTTACAGTAATATATTTACTCTGATATATTCTCTTTGCTTTGGGTGGTGGGGGGGGAGGCTTTTTGTGTGTTTTCAGTGTTTTTTTATGTATTTTCTACAAAACCATGATGATAATCACAACAATTTATTCCGGCTCATTTCAACACGATCTATAATTTGTTTTGTTGTAAATTAAGTTCAATGCAAACTGTTTGTAAAAAATTAAACTCAAACAGTTCGCTAAGCCCCGCCCCCTGAATAGTGACCAATCACTGCAAGGGTCGACAGGTCGGTCAGTGTTGAAACATGAGCTACACGTCCAGCTAGCTGGCTAGCTTACTTCCTACAGTAGTAACCACAGACTCACGGTGACGCCTCTCGTTGGTTTGTGGATGTTTTGAAGCTTCCGCCCTAAAGCATCCCCTGCTTTATGGTCTGTTAGAGACCTGTCAATCAGCGTGTAGCCCCGCCCTAAAGCATCCCCTGCTGTATGGTCTGTTAGAGACCTGTCAATCAGCGTGTAGCCCCGCCCTAAAGCATCCCCTGCTTTATGGTCTGTGTGACTCTAAATGGACCATCATGTACTAAATGAACATCATGCTGTATTGAAGAAGACTTGAAACTAGAGATTGAGACATAAACTCATGTTTACAATGTTTACTGAGGGAATAAATCAAGAGAGAAGTAGAGTCATTTTCTATAGACTTCTATACAACCAGAGGAGTCGCCCCCTGGTGGCCACTAGAGAGAATGCAGCTTTAACACATGAAGCTTTGACTTCACTTTAAGGAACTGGAGGTTTGTCTCCTGATACGAACAGATTATCTGCCCAAATCCAGATCATTCAAAGAAGAAGAAAGCACTACTTTGTTCTGCTAGCATTTTAGCTAGTTACCGGGTCAACGTTATGATGTGAAACCCTAAGCGTAGCATTTCTTCTTTTGTCTGATCACTAGAGACTTTATTGGCCTCATGTCACCGCGTCCTCTCGGCTGTTATCGTCTTAATTATTTCTCTTGCTGCGTCTTTTCTCAAGTTTTTATAACGCTACAATGAACATGTTTACTGTCGCTGCAGTTTATTATATACATCAACTGCCAAAAAAAAGCTAATGCAAGAAAATATGTGAACCAACGTGAGGCGCAATGATTTACTTTTAGAACGTCTTACTTTATCGACCCAAAGTGTTGAATGAAGTATGCGCGGACATCATTCCAAAATGGCGGCTTGCTAGCTAGTTAACTTTTAAAATCAGATTTCAGGCGATGGTGTTTTTTCTGAAATATTTGGTCTCTACTCATGTTAAATCTGCCGTCGCCATCATCGTCGTCATCGTAACCGTACGACAACAGACGGGTCGACCGGCGTAGCAACATTAACATTAAGGGCGGGGCTTAACAGAGTTTCTTTGTTCTTTCTTTGTTTTTTTATTACTGATATTTTTCATTAATGGCAGCTTTGCTGTGCGTGCGTGTGTGTGTGTGTGTGTGTGTGTCTACCTATATTGGGTTTGCATCATGAATAAATGATAATTGTTAAAAATATATTTTAATCCAATTAACAATCACAATGAAATAACTCCACGGAAACACTTTTTATTTGTTTGTTTGTCGTCATCGCTTTGTTTTGCAGAAGTTAAGGATGAACTGGTTCTACTGGTTCTACTGGTGGACTTCAGTCTTCACTCTTTTTACTTTGAATCTGATGTTTCTGACCGACCTGGTCGCTAACGTACGATTTGTGTTGCTCCTAACGTAGTGTTATTACGGTAATGAGACAAAGGTCCTGGAAGATGCATGTACACGTTTCTTCTTTTCGAAGCATAAATAAATACTAATATAATAAATCTGATGAACACTTAGCAGAGTTTAACAGCAGCGTCTGAGGTCTGATGATTGATAAATACAAAATATTTTCCACCTTTTATTCTTGTAAATCCAAGACTTTAATCCCCTCCCCCACTCCATAATTTTTTTACCTACTGGGATCCTGATGCGTCGTCGTAAACGTCAAGAAGTCGGCGTTTAAAGGAATAAAATATGAACTACTTTTGATGTACGTATTCTTTCACCTAGAGAAAAAAACAACTGTTTGATAAAGAGATGATTTCACCTTTTGAACTGAAATAAACTGATTTGTTCACATTTGATTTGTCTTTGATATTATTTTTATTGTGTTGCATCTGAAACATGAGCTGTGATCTCTTAATGAGACATAAAAATAATAAATAATAAAATCTGCAAAAACAATTAAACGAGACATTCAACTGATGTTTTCATCAGAATATTATCACATTGATGGAACACTTTATAAACTTTTAAAGGTTCATTCCACAAAAATACGACTTCCTGTCTCGCAAATCACTTTGGTTTGTAATGCTGCGGTCACAGCGGTTGCGTTTTTTTTTTTTGACGCGCGTCGAGATTACATACAAAGTCTATGCACAGACTTTGTATGTAATCTCGACGCGCGTCAAAAAAAAACCGCGACCGGTGTGACTGCAGCATAACAGTTGCATGATGGGAAATCTGTGTAATTAGCAGAAAGCTTATTATCACTTAAAATAGAAATCAGGCTTATGACACAAATTACCCAACATGCAACGCTGAGGAACCAAGTTGAATTATATTTGATGCAATAATAAACACTAACGAGCAACAATACTTTTCAAGAAGGATCACTCTACTCTTTGATATGCAGTATGAAGTACAAGTACCTTGAATTTGTATTTAAATACAAACTTGAGTCAACACACAGAGACACAACAAAGTTTTCTTTCAATATTTAATCAGTTTTTCTACATTCCGTCATCCAGAACATCATAAAAGCTGAAGACCTTCATGTCCTCTGATTGGTCAGCAGGTAGCTGAGGTCACTTCCTGGTTCGTACTCCACCGGGGGCTTTCCCCTAAAAAACACAAACGCATCACGGTTGCTGCTGGTGTCACGGTGAGCTTTCAGGTTCTAAGTGGACCGACTGTGTTTGTGTTACCTGGTGAACAGTCTGGCTTTAGTGGTTCCCAGTAGAGTCGCTTTGTTTCCTTCCACCAGCAGCAGAGACCCCTCCCTCAGACCCTGAGGACAACCAATCACAGGGCACGATGTCATGCTAACAGACTGAGGCTAAAGTTAACAGGTCTCAGGACATGATGTCATGCTAACAGACTGAGGCTAAAGTTAACAGGTCTCAGGTCATGATGTCATGCTAACAGACTGAGGCTGAAGTTAAAAGGTCTCAGGTCATGATGTCATGCTAACAGACTGAGGCTAAAGTTAACAGGTCTCAGGACATGATGTCATGCTAACAGACTGAGGCTAAAGTTAACAGGTCTCAGGTCATGATGTCATGCTAACAGACTGAGGCTAAAGCTAACAGGTCTCAGGTCATGATATGCTAACAGACTGAGGCTAAAGCTAACAGGTCTCAGGACATGATGTCATGCTAACAGACTGAGGCTGAAGTTAAAAGGTCTCAGGTCATGATGTCATGCTAACAGACTGAGGCTAAAGCTAACAGGTCTCAGGTCATGATGTCATGCTAACAGACTGAGGCTAAAGCTAACAGGTCTCAGGTCATGATGTCATGCTAACAGACTGAGGCTAAAGCTAACAGGTCTCAGGTCATGATGTCATGCTAACAGACTGAGGCTAAAGCTAACAGGTCTCAGGTCATGATATGCTAATAGACTGAGGCTAAAGCTAACAGGTCTCAGGTTGTGATATGCTAACAGACTGAGGCTAAAGCTAACAGGTCTCAGGACATGATGTCATGCTAACAGACTGAGGCTGAAGTTAAAAGGTCTCAGGTCATGATGTCATGCTAACAGACTGAGGCTAAAGCTAACAGGTCTCAGGTCATGAAGTCATGCTAACAGACTGAGGCTAAAGCTAACAGGTCTCAGGTCATGAAGTCATGCTAACAGACTGAGGCTAAAGCTAACAGGTCTCAGGTCATGATGTCATGCTAACAGACTGAGGCTAAAGCTAACAGGTCTCAGGTCATGATGTCATGCTAACAGACTGAGGCTAAAGCTAACAGGTCTCAGGTCATGAAGTCATGCTAACAGACTGAGGCTAAAGCTAACAGGTCTCAGGTCATGAAGTCATGCTAACAGACTGAGGATAAAGTTAAAATGTCTCAGGTCATGATGTCATGCTAACAGACTGAGGCTAAAGCTAACAGGTCTCAGGTCATGATGTCATGCTAACAGACTGAGGCTGAAGTTAAAAGGTCTCAGGTCATGATGTCATGCTAACAGACTGAGGCTAAAGCTAACAGGTCTCAGGTCATGATGTCATGCTAACAGACTGAGGCTAAAGCTAACAGGTCTCAGGTCATGATGTCATGCTAACAGACTGAGGCTAAAGCTAACAGGTCTCAGGTCATGATGTCATGCTAACAGACTGAGGCTAAAGCTAACAGGTCTCAGGTCATGAAGTCATGCTAACAGACTGAGGCTAAAGCTAACAGGTCTCAGGTCATGAAGTCATGCTAACAGACTGAGGATAAAGTTAAAATGTCTCAGGTCATGATGTCATGCTAACAGACTGAGGCTAAAGCTAACAGGTCTCAGGTCATGAAGTCATGCTAACAGACTGAGGCTAAAGCTAACAGGTCTCAGGTCATGAAGTCATGCTAACAGACTGAGGATAAAGTTAACACGTCTCAGGTCGTGATATGCTAACAGACTGAGGCTAAAGCTAACAGGTCTCAGGACATGATGTCATGCTGACAGACTGAGGATAAAGGTAACAGGTCTCAGGTCATGATATGCTAATAGACTGAGGCTAAGCTAACAGGTCTCAGGTCGTGATATGCTAATAGACTGAGGCTAAGCTAACAGGTCTCACCAGGACACACGGGGTATCGGGTACTTCGTGGTACTGGGTGATTCTCTGGTCTCCTGCAACAAAACAACATTTCCCATAATGCTTTGGAGGATGTCAACAGGAAGTATAATGTTACCATGGAGCCAGTTTATTTTGTATATAAATATATATATTGAGTCAGATTTATGGGCGTGTCTTTGAATAATTACATATAAATATGAGAACCACACACTGAATGTGTGGTTCTCTAATAACTTCTGCAGATTCTTTGATAATTAAACTTTAGACTTTAGACTTTCGACTGCTCAGAAAATAAGACAATAATGGATAATGAAAATAAAAGTTCATCCTATTTTAGTAATGACTAAATTAATATCATGTGCAGAGAAATCATGAATGTATGAGAACTGAGTCAGACTGCAAAGGATTGTGGGTTGTCTGGAGAACATCAAACGTCAGGACTTTTATTTCCGTTTGCTGACACAGCATTTTATTTTTGTTGAAACAGCTTCACATGTTGCATAACTTCATAAATGAACATCGAGCTTCTTGTTTCTCATTTCACTTTATATACAATGTAATATATTAAAAACTGGGTATTATATATGTATATTACATAGTAGTGAACGTACATGTTGTGAAAAGTATAACTAGAAAGCAGCGTAAAATAGAAATAATCCAGTAAAGTACTTTGTAATAAGTACAGGTATTAATGAAAACTATATAACTCTCTTAACTCATATGTACATGTAGGCGTCCGTGTCTTTCTGTATCAAACAACCGACACGTTTATGAAGTAAAGATGAATAAATAAAGGAGGCTCAGTCATACATCTGTGAGCTCTGTTCTCTGGAAGGTCACAAGAATTTAAAACTTCATTTGAACACAATTAGAGCTCATTCAGTGCTTTTATTTTGAAGAACATCCCCCCCCCCGGAACTAAAACATATTCAGAATAAAAGAAAAATATCAAAACATAATTTAAAAAAGTAATACTAATGCAGCTGATGAACTTGTTATTATTTAAATTGTAGGAACAAAAGATTGAGAAACTGAATCATTGTTTTGCTGACTTTACATTTAGAAGAAGAGTTTTTATAAAAAGTCAAAAATAAATATTAAACTTAAATGTTTTGTTTATTTTCTCACCAGTGAAACTACTGAAGTTACACGGTGAGGCCACGAGGGGGCAGCAGAGCGTCAAACGGACCTCCAGACTTCATATATATATATTCATATATATATATATATGAATATATATATATATATATATATACACATATATATATATATATATATATATGTGTATATATATATATATATATTCATATATATATATATATATACGTATATATATACGTATATATATATATATATATATATATATATATACGTATATATATAATAGGATGAATTGTATATATATATATATATATATATATATATATATAGTGTGTGTGTGTGCATGTGCGTGCGTGCGTGTGTGTTGTGTGTGTATGTGCGTGCGTGCGTACGTGTGTGTGTGTGTCTAATGATCTGTAATAATCTCGTTGGTCGTCTCAGTTTAAGCGTCTCTGAGAAGATTCATATTTAATAAGTGAAACTTGTGATCAGTTTGTAAAATACACAGCTAAAGATGAAAGTGTGACAGTTAATACAGATGATGATAGTATTTTAGAATGTTGTAAAGATGGTACTGAACCAGGAATAATTAAATGATTAATAATAATGTGAATTACAAAAAGAATACATATTCCTATAAAATACACGTGACCCTTTGAATCGAGCCGTTCTGCAGTACTGTACACATTTGATACTTTGAGTACAGTTTGCTTCTACTTATCACTTAATGTACTTTAAGATATTACTTAGCAGGATTTATTGTATTGTGGAAACTCTTGTTAACATTTCTTTGCATGCAGGACTTTCACTTGTGAGTATATGTTTGCATGGTGGTATTAGTACTTGTACTGAAGTATAAGAACTGAGTACTTCATAGTCATCATAGGAACACATGGAGACACGAGCAGTGGAAACACAGAGGCAGCAGCGGGGGGCGGGGCTAACTCACATCTGGATGAAAAACATCTGGACTCTGTGTGTCCACATACATGAGAGAGTCT
>CM051688.1:1064393-1071893 GCA_028022725.1 Lycodopsis pacificus | reverse complement strand
TCACGTTGTACAGCGGGATGTACAACGTGGAGTCCAGCACAGTCCAGCACAGTCCAGCAGAATCCAGCAGAGTCCAGCAGAGTCCAGCACAGTCCAGCAGAATCCAGCAGAGTCCAGCAGAGTCCAGCACAGTCCAGCAGAGTCCAGCAGAGCCGCTTCAACATGTTGCTGATCAGCACTATGAAACATGCTGAAGTGGTCTCTCTCGACTCCCTGAGGAAGAGAAACGTGTGATGAGTGACATTGTGTGAGTGACAGCGAGCATGTGGGCCGTTCACACTCCAACACGCTGGAAAGAGTTTCTGCTGATTCGTGCTTTTGTTTGGGTAACTTGGCCGGGGTCCCCTCTCATTTCCTGTTCACGTCAGCCGGCCGACCCTCCCAGATATAGCTGCAGGAAGAGAGAAGAGAAGAAGAGCGCGCTGCTCCTCACAGATCGTCACTGATCAGGACTCAGCGTGAACCTGAGAGACTCGTCAGCGTCTTCATCAACTGCACATGGACACAACATGAAGCGGATTACTTCAGAATTACTTCATCAAACGATGAAGATTGATTTCGTCACTTGACAAACACAGATGGTGTTAATATTTTACTTTAACTATGTATGAAATCTGTGAACGCTGTTGTATTATTTGGATCTAAAGTCTCAATATGATGTGCTTTGTGGCGCTGCTCTGTATTTGACTTCTTGTCTTGGAGAAGAGAGAACACAGTTCCTGCTACTTCCACATCAGTTCTTCTTTCCGCTGCACTGCCCTCAACCCACCACAGTTATTCACATCAATATTAGACACAGTTAGTTCACTGATGCATGTCCCGGTCTCCACAGGAGGAAGAACAACGACACCATGACGGTGCACACCATGTGTCATAACCCCACCCTGCCTCTAGAGGGCGTGGACCCCGGCCTGCTGCTGAACTTCACCTCCACACAGTGTCACATGGTCCCTCAGCCGGCGGACGACGGAGACATGATGGTCTGTGGATGTGACGGAGAGCAAGAGTGTAACGACAAACTCATCTTCGACAAGGGAGCCAACGGTGAACACAGGGAGGGAGGAGGGAGGGAGGGAGGGATGGAGGGATGGATGGAGGGAGGGAGGGAGGGAGGGAGGGAGGGACAAAAGGATGAGTATATTTTTCATGTAGATATGGTCTCCTCTGCTCCTGCAGGGTTCTCTAAGCTGCAGAGTAAAGACGTGATCCCGGTGGTCGTGGTTAGTTTGGTGCCTCCTATCCTGGTTGCCATAGTTGCCACGGCAGCCTTCTACTTCTACCGGACTCACCATCCAGACAAACCGGGTCCTCCTGCTCGCCCGGCCTGGCCCACCAAACACAGTCCAGAACGCTACCAGGCGTTCGACCTGCACTGTGGGGGTCTGGGGGCTCGGGGAGAGGGCGGAGGAGGAGGCTTGATTGGTCCTGGAGCCGAGAGGGCGGAGTCTAATGGCAAGGTGCTGTCTCTCGACGATGACATCATCAGTGACATGACAAACTGGCATTGCCGGCTGAATGAACCACTGCCGATCAAGCTGGAGGTGCTGGTAGGGAAGGGGCGCTTTGCTGAAGTGTGGAGGGCGTGCCTGCTGCAGGGCAAGAAGGGCGGAGTCAACAGCTACGAAACGGTGGCGGTGAAGGTGTTTCCAGCAGTGGAGTACGCCTCGTGGAGAAACGAGTGCTCCATCTTTTCCGACCCCAAGCTGGAACACGACAACGTGGTTCGATTCCTCGCCGCCGAAGGGAGGGGCCTGCCCGGCCACGCCCTCAGAAAGTACTGGCTGGTTTTGGCCTATCACAGCCTCGGGAACCTGCAGGACTTCCTCACAGCGAACACACTGAGCTGGGAGGAGCTTGTCGCCATGGCTGCCAGCATTGCCAGAGGGTTAGCTCATTTGCATAGCGACACGACACCCAGTGGGATACCAAAGGTGAGTTACCTTCCATATGATCTCTTCACGTTAACTAAACTAACATCAATATAGATCTGCCCACGTCTTTGTGACATATTTGCGAGTTGCAACATAATTTACCAACAAGGTATATCAGCCTTACGTTGCTCGAGAGGTGGAACTCAGGACAAACAAAGAAAACAGACTGTCCTGACGTCTCTCATTGGTTTGTGGACTGATGTTTAAAAGCCTCAAGGCCGTCGCCATCTTGCATTTTTTTTTTGCAACCAGTAAACAGGAAGTGACCATATATGGACTGAGGAGGAGACGTAGAGACGCCGTATACGTCTCTGGTAGAGACCTGTCAATCAGCGTGTAGCCCCGCCCTAAAGCATCCCCTGCTTTATGGTCTGTGTGACTCTAAATGGACCATCATGTACTAAATGAACATCATGCTGTATTGAAGAAGACTTGAAACTAGAGATTGAGACATAAACTCATGTTTACAATGTTTACTGAGGGAATAAATCAAGAGAGAAGTACCGGTAGAGTCATTTTCTATAGACTTCTATACAACCAGAGGAGTCGCCCCCTGGTGGACATTAGAGAGAATGCAGCTTTCACACGTGAAGCAGACATGAAGAAGTTGCGGCTGTTTTGTTTGTGTGCTGTAGGTGCCGGTGGCCCATCGGGACCTGAAGAGCAGTAACATTGTGGTAAAGAGCAGGAAGGAATGCGCCCTGTGTGACTTTGGTCTGGCCTTGAGACTGGACCTCTCTCTCACCGTCGATGACTACGCCAACAGTGGACAGGTCAACTACAAGTTTAGTTGTTAAGCAGTGGTTGAATATGTCAGGAAGCAGAACTCTGATGCTTTGGTCGTCATTTGAATGGACTTTCCGATATCATCCAGGTGGGGACAGCTCGCTACATGGCTCCTGAGGTACTTGAGTCCAGAGTGAACCTGGAGGACCTTGAGGCCTTTAAACAGATGGATGTTTACTCCATGGCTCTGGTCCACTGGGAGATGGCCTCCCGCTGCCATGCCATCGGAGGTAGGTACTGTGTTCTCTACCTGATCAGGTACTCTGTTCTCTACCTGATCAGGTACTGTGTTCTCTACCTGATCAGGTACTCTGTTCTCTACCTGATCAGGTACTCTGTTCTCTACCTGATCAGGTACTGTGTTCTCTACCTGTTCAGGTACTCTGTTCTCTACATGTTCATGTACTCTGTTCTCTACATGTTCATGTACTCTGTTCTCTACCTGCTCAGGTAGTGAACAGGTTATCCTTGAATGTTGAAACACATCCTGTGACCGTAATGTGTGAGTATCTGTGTGTCGGTGCAGAAGTGAAGAGCTACGAGCCGGCGTTTGGCTCTCAGGTGTGTGAGCAGCCTTGTGTGGACAGCATGAGAGACCTGGTGCTGAGGGACCGAGGACGGCCGGACATCCCGTCAGCGTGGACGCAGCACCAGGTCAGAGTTCAGACTCTGAAAGGACAATGTTTGTTTGTGATGTCCTGCTGTCTGACTTGCCGTCCTCTCTCCTCCAGGGGATGGGGGTCTTCTGCTCCACCGTCACTGAGTGCTGGGATCACGACCCTGAGGCCCGACTGACGGCTCACTGCGTGGTGGAGCGCTTCAATGTGCTGCAGCAGGAACAGGAGGAGGAGAAGGAGGAGGAACCGATGCGAGACGGAGACAGAGAAAAGGACTCAGAGACACCAGATAATAACCAGAGTCCCTCTCAGTCTTCCTCCCCTCCCCCCCTCCAGACTCCCCAGCCAGACTCAAAGACAGGTGGCTCGGAGGTTTCCTATGATTCCCTGCTTCACACTAGCTCTGCGGTGTGAGCGGCGGACCTTCCCACGCTCTCCTGCTACTGTCTGCGTTTACACTGTGATCTGTTGTTTTAACACCAGCTGTTACTGTAACTGCAGCAGCTGATAGTGAAGAGACTGATACGTGGCTAAACATGTCCTTAATCAACAACAGGAAGGCTAATGCTAACAGGTGATCAATGGGTAATGGGAACAGGAAGGCTATTGCTAACAGGTTATGAACAGGTGATGGGAACAGGAAGGCTAATGCTAACAGGTGATCAACAGATGATGGGAACAGGAAGGCTAATGCTAACAGGTGATCAACGGGTGATGGGAACAGGAAGGCTAATGCTAACAGGTGATCAACAGATGATGGGAACAGGAAGGCTAATGCTAACAGGTGATCAACGGGTGATGGGAACAGGAAGGCTAATGCTAACAGGTGATCAACAGATGATGGGAACAGGAAGGCTAATGCTAACAGGTGATCAACGGGTGATGGGAACAGGAAGGCTAATGCTAACGTGATCAATGGGTAATGGGAACAGGAAGGCTATTGCTAACAGGTTATGAACAGGTGATGGGAACAGGAAGGCTAATGCTAACAGGTGATCAACAGACGATGGGAACAGGAAGGCTAATGCTAACAGGTGATCAACGGGTGATGGGAACAGGAAGGCTAATGCTAACAGGTAATAGGAACAGGAAGGCTAATGCTAACAGGTACTAGGAACAGGAAGGCAAATGCTAACAGGTAATAGGAACAGGAAGGCTAATGCTAACAGGTACTAGGAACAGGAAGGCTAATGCTAACAGGTACTAGAAACAGGAAGGCTAATGCTAACAGGTGATAGGAACAGGAAGGATCATGCTAACAAGTGATAGGAACAGGAAGGCTAATGCTAGCAGGTGATCAACAGGTGATGTCACCTCTGAGGACTTCAGTCACAGTTCTGCTGGCAGAGATACAAACTGTTTAGTTGTATGAACGTGTTTCATGTTGTGGGAGCTGGTCTCCGGTGTGTTATATTCTTTAATACTGTGATTATCTTCTCTATTATCTACTCGTATGAATAAACAGGAGAGAGTTCTTTCCAAAAACACACATCATATAAATACATCTCCCCATGTACTTATTATTATAAATGGTATTAATATGAACACTGAAGGATCCAGAGAGTAAATAAATAGAGAAAACCACTAAAGGAAAGAACCGCAGCATCTCTACACTATGTTGTTTGTTTTGTAATAAAGTTTATATGTCATTGATTTATGATGATTGATTCTGTCTCTAAGTGCTTTAGTATTGTTATTATTATTCTATATTATTATTGTTAATAATTTTATGCAAAAATGCTGGACATTTTATAAATGTTAAAGTATTTTTCTTGTCAGATTCAGTGAATAAAAAGTGAAGAGATGAAAACATCAGATCAGAATAATTAAGAGATTTAAGTATTACAAAACAATTGTTTTCTCAACTTCTACTTCAGTGAAAGTACTAATACTACAGTGTAGAAGTACGTTGTTACAGGTAAAAGTACTGCATTAGAATCATATTTTAAGTAAAAGTACAAAAGTATTAGAATCAAAATAAACTTAAAGTACGGAAAGTAAAAGTACTAATAATGCAAAATAATATTTATGATTGTATAATAATTATTGATGCATTAATGATTAATGTGATAAAGGTGGAGCTCATTGTAATGACTTTATTTACTGCCTGGTCGACAACAATCATAAAAACGTGAAATTTACAATGTCAGAAACTAAAAACAATGAAGAGAAGGTGAAAACTACCAAAACTTTAAGGCGATGTTTTTGGGGTTTGGGATTCAAACGAGGACTTGTGGTGCTCAGCGGTTTATTCTCCAGAGAACCACAACAGAGAGGAACGGCTCGTACGGTTAGTATGCTGAGAGCTGAATATACCAACGAAGAAGAATCTGCTCACACAGCTTTAAAGACTCACTGTGACACACACACACACACATACACACACATACACACACACACACACACACCTACACACACACACACACACACCTACACACACACACACACCTACACACACACACACCTACACACACACACACACACCTACCTACACACACACACTCACACACACACACACAGACACACGCACACACACACACACACCTACACACACACTCACACACACACACACCTACACACACACACACACACACACACACTCACACACACACACACACCTACACACACACACACACCTACACACACACACACAGACTGTTTATAAGTATTGAAGTATTGCTGTATTGAAGAAGACTTGAAAACTAACATCAATATAGATCTGCCCACGTCTTTGTGACATATTTGCGAGCTGCAACATAATTTACCAACAAGGTATATCAGCCTTATGTTGCTCGAGAGGTGGAACTCATCTTCGACAAGGGAGCCAACGGTGAACACAGGGAGGGAGGGAGGGAGGAGGGAGGGAGGGAGGGATGGAGGGATGGATGGAGGGAGGGAGGGAGGGATGGACAAAAGGATGAGTATATTTTTCATGTAGATATGGTCTCCTCTGCTCCTGCAGGGTTCTCTAAGCTGCAGAGTAAAGACGTGATCCCTATCACAGCCTCGGGAACCTGCAGGACTTCCTCACAGCGAACACACTGAGCTGGGAGGAGCTTGTCGCCATGGCTGCCAGCATTGCCAGAGGGTTAGCTCATTTGCATAGCGACACGACACCCAGTGGGATACCAAAGGTGAGTTACCTTCCATATGATCTCTTCACGTTAACGAAACTAACATCAATATAGATCTGCCCACGTCTTTGTGACATATTTGCGAGTTGCAACATAATTTACCAACAAGGTATATCAGCCTTACGTTGCTCGAGAGGTGGAACTCAGGACAAACAAAGAAAACAGACTGTCCTGACGTCTCTCATTGGTTTGTGGACTGATGTTTAAAAGCCTTGCATTTTTTTTTTGCAACCAGTAAACAGGAAGTGACCATATATGGACTGAGGAGGAGACGTAGAGACGCCGTCTACGTCTCTGGTGTCGACCTGTCAATCAGCGTGTAGCCCCGCCCTAAAGCATCCCCTGCTTTATGGTCTGTGTGACTCTAAATGGACCATCATGTACTAAATGAACATCATGCTGTATTGAAGAAGACTTGAAACTAGAGATTGAGACATAAACTCATGTTTACAATGTTTACTGAGGGAATAAATCAAGAGAGAAGTAGAGTCATTTTCTATAGACTTCTATACAACCAGAGGAGTCGCCCCCTGGTGGCCACTAGAGAGAATGCAGCTTTAACGCATGAAGCTTTGGATTCACCGGAGGTTTGTCTCCTGATCATTAAACGTAGAACTCTTCATCAGTGTGACTTTAACTTCTCTCACTGAGGATAAACAGGATGTTCACAAACTCAATTTAAACTTCAGAGTAAAGTTTAAGATCAAAGGATGAAGATGATCAGACAGACAGAGAAACCTTTCATCAACTAATCTCATCATCTGGTCTCTCAGTGCAGTTCTGGAACCAGAGGAGGAATATTCAGCTGTTTACTGCAGTCAAGGTACAAATACTGTGAAAGGTTCTGCATTCAGAACCTGACTGGAGTTATATATATATATATATATATATATATATATATATATATATATATATATATATATATATATATATATATATATATATATATCTATACAGTATATATACAGTATATGGACATGTTATATTTGGATTCTTTAGCTACAACAGAAGATTTGAGTAATGGGCGTATAT
>CM051688.1:1054393-1059393 GCA_028022725.1 Lycodopsis pacificus | reverse complement strand
TGTGTCCGGTTGATTTGAGTTTCTGCACATGACTCTAAATATGAAATGTACTCTGTGAGAGTATTTTAGATCGGCTGAGGCGTGTTTCTATTGTAGTGTTGTGTATTTGTGTACCTCAGACAAACTCCATTCAATCCTTAATTGACATGCTGATACATTATGTAATCATTAAACACGCTACGAAGAAAGATTTACAATAAGAAGACAAACCTGGTGACAGATGTTAATATTTAAACGTTGTGGATGTTTGGAGCATTTAGAATCCTGTGGTTGCTCTGATATTTAAGGTGCAAGGCTTCTAATGATGAGTCGGTGTATTTGTCCTCTAACTACGCTGAAGAGTTCGTTAAAGTCAGTGTTGTGGTCTCTGTCGTCTCAGACAATGTTCCACCAACCAGTACCTGAGGAGGAGAGATGACCCGCATCGCTACTGCCAGGACGCCTGTGCAGACGTGACCCGGTGCGGCCCCGTCGTGGTGCCACAGCACCACCTGCAGGTCAGCACGGCCAAATCTATTTACAAGTTATTTTAACTGAAGCATAATAATTAGTTTGACGAAACATTCATTCTTTTATTTTTGTGGCCAATGGTTGCTTTAATGTCATGGTACATGTTCTGTATCATTTGTATCGATATCTTTTCTGGAGCAGATGTCACAAAATGCTACACAATTTAGACTCGTACAGAGAGAAGTGGTCACATGACATGCCCACGCACAGCACGTTTTAAAGAACAGGAGGAGGATGGGGTCAGATCACTCTCAATAATTGCAAATGCTCACAGAACATCAGTAAATTACGATTTATATAAATGTAAAACAAATCGCAACTATATTTCTGCATTTGTATGTACTTCTGTGTACTGTACATCACGATGGTTTTTCCCTCCTAGCAATGTAAAGTGTGCAGTGAATCGGGGAAGGCTTGTGGCCCCCTGGGGCCCCCGGACGGCCCCGGGGTGGAAGGGTCCGACTTCGTGCTGTACGTCAGCGGCGTGACCACGGAGCGCTGCGGTCAGGAGAACATCGTGGCCTACGCTGCTTACTGCCAGCTGGAGGCAGAGCTGGACAGGTGGGAGACGCCATCTTGTTGCTCTGGGTTCTACAAAGAAGGAGATTTAGTTTTAGAGCGTTTCTACATGTGAGGACATGTTTATCAAAGAGCTTACAGGAAGTTCATCCTCTGTGTCTTTACAACACGTTAATACCGGACGTGTTGCTCTACAGGGTTAGTATGAAGGTGAGATATGAGTTGATGGATCATTATGATGCCTCCTCTTCAGGAGGTTAGTTTAAGGAGTTCAGACGTTACACTCGTCGTCTGCTTGGCTCCTCACATCTCTTTCTGTCTAAAGCTCTCGCAGCGTATCGTCTTCATCACTAGTGATGCACTCGCATCTGTTTCCTGTTGTCCTCACAGCCACAGCCTCTGCTGATTCTAACCTCCAGCCGTGCTCACGGTTCTCTCCCTCTCAGAGAACCAGCTCTGCTGTATGCTAGAACATCAGGAAACAAACGCATTCCACCTGTCGAGGTTCAAGGATCCTTTATTGTCCTTCAGCAAATGGGTACTCATCAGATGCAGACCTCTATGGCCGTTGTTCCGTTTGCTTTCCTTTGAGCTTGAAGAGTTTCCTTCAGGACCAGCGAGCTACAGGGCTCAGAGGGGCTGACAGCGCGGCATCGTCTGCATAGCGATGAATGCGTGACCGTTGGGGTGAGAGGTTACTGTAACCCTGATGCTCTGTGTCCCTCAGACCGATAGCCGGCTACGCCAACCTGTGTCCCAGCATGATGTCCTCTCAGCCACAGGACTTTGAAGGGATGCTGTCCACCGTCAAACACGAGGTCATCCACGCTCTGGTGGGCTCAGCAGCATCTTCAGCCGACTGTTGTATAGATGGATGTCTATAGATTCATATCTATATCTATAGACATATATCTAACTGGTAGCCTCACTAGATCTGAGAGGAAGGCTGGTTTCTGTGTTTAAATACTTCATTCATGGATGTAGATGTGTCTTAAGTTCGACCTTTTCTTCTGTTTCTATTGTTTCTCTTCTGTTTCTCTTCTGTTTCTCTTCTGTTTCTCTTCTGTTTCTCTTCTGTTTCTCTTGTTTCTCTTCTGTTTCTCTTGTTTCTCTTCTGTTTCTCTTGTTTCTCTTCTGTTTCTCTTCTGTTTCTCTTGTTTCTCTTCTGTTTCTCTTGTTTCTCTTCTGTTTCTCTTGTTTCTCTTCTGTTTCTCTTCTGTTTCTCTTGTTTCTCTGTTTCTATTGTTTCTCTGTTTCTCTTCTGTTTCTCTTCTGTTTCTATTGTTTCTCTTCTGTTTCTCTTCTGTTTCTCTTCTGTTTCTATTGTGTCTTGTGTCTCCTCAGGGATTCTCCGCCGGTCTGTTTGCGTTCTACCACGATGATGAGGGTAAACCTCTGACTCCTCGCTTCACCAGCGGCCTGCCGGCCTTCAACGAGAGGTGAATGCTGACGATGCTCATTTAATGTGTGAAAGAATCTCAGACGGAAAATAGTGCAGAAGTTAAACTACAGGGATGAAGTAAACAATGAATACTGTCTCTCTCAGTCTGGGTCTGTACCAGTGGAGCGAGGCGGTGATCCGGAGGGTGAGTCGTCTGTGGGACATCAGAGGAGGAGTGATGGTCCGACACCACGTCCACGTCCTGGTCACTCCTCGAGTCGTGGTGAGAAACCTTTACCCACAATCCTAAACCTCCACGACGCTGGTGACTCGACTTCTCTCTTGATGTATTCCCTCAGAAAACATTGTGAACATGAGTTGATGGTTTCAAGTATTCTTCAACACAGCATGATGTTCATTGAGTAACTTATGAATCTTCTACTGTGTTGTGAGGATTAATAGAGAAAACAATGTTCAGATTCATCCATTGACTGAGCTTAATCTCCTCCTCGTGGTCTCAGGAGGAGGCCAGGAGACACTTCAACTGTCCCATCCTGGAGGGGATGGAGCTGGAGAACCAGGGAGGAACGGGGACGGAGCTCAACCACTGGGAGAAGAGACTGATGGAGGTGAAGAGACACGTGAGACCTTCAGGGTGTGAGCTGCTCCTGTTACTGCTGGTTTATCATCTCCTCCTCCTCCTCCTCAGAACGAGGCGATGACTGGTTCCCACACTCAGAACCGGGTGTTCTCCCGTCTGACTCTGGCCCTGATGGAGGACAGCGGGTGGTACCGGGCTAACTACAGCCTGGCCCAGAGGCTGGACTGGGGCCGAGGCCTCGGCTGTGACTTTGTCATGAAGAGCTGCAAGTTCTGGATGGACAGACAGAGACAGAGGTCATTAATCAGACATTTTACTTTACCACAAAGACTCTCAGCAGTCCTTTAATAATGATCACTGATCTTTTCTTCACACGATCACCTGGTGTGTTCTGCAGACGTCACTCTGTGACTCCGTACTGCGACGCCGTGAGAGCGTCTCCTCTGCAGCTCACCTGCAGGCAGGACCAGCTGGCTGTGGCCGTCTGCAACCTGCAGAGATACCAGCAGGAGCTACCGCTGGAGTACCAGGTACACACACACACACACACACACACACACACACACACACAGGTACACACACACACAGGTACACACACACACAGGTACACACACACACACACACACACAGGTACACACACACACACACACACACAGGTACACACACACACACACAGGTACACACACACACAGGTACACACACAGGTATACACACACACACACAGGTACACACACACACACACACAGGTACACACACACAGGTACACAGGTACACAGGTACACACACACACACACACAGGTACACACACACACACACACAGGTACACACACACAGGTACACAGGTACACAGGTATACACACACACACACAGGTACACACAGGTCCTCTGTGTGTCCACTATGTACCCACTGTGTGTCCACTGTGTGTCCACTGTGTACCCACTGTGTGTCCTCTGTGTGTCCACTGTATACCCACTGTGTGTCCTCTGTGTGTCCACTGTGTACCCACTGTGTGTCCACTGTGTGTCCACTATGTACCCACTGTGTGTCCACTGTGTGTCCACTGTGTGTCCACTATGTACCCACTGTGTACCCACTGTGTGTCCTCTGTGTGTCCACTGTGTGTCCACTATGTACCCACTGTGTGTCCACTCTGTGTCCTCTGTGTCCACTATGTACCCACTGTGTACCCACTGTGTACCCACTGTGTGTCCACTGTGTGTCCACTGTGTACCCACTGTGTGTCCACTGTGTGTCCTCTGTGTCCACTATGTGTCCACTGTGTGTCCTCTGTGTCCACTATGTACCCACTGTGTACCCACTGTGTGTCCACTGTGTGTCCACTGTGTACCCACTGTGTGTCCTCTGTGTGTCCACTATGTACCCACTGTGTACCCACTGTGTGTCCACTGTGTGTCCACTGTGTACCCACTGTGTGTCCTCTGTGTGTCCACTGTGTGTCCACTGTGTGTCCACTGTGTGTCCTCTGTGTACTCACTGTGTGTACCTTGTGTGTACTCTGTGTGTCAGTACTTTGAGAGGATCCCTGACGTGTCCTCGGACCAGCTGCCGATGTTCGGCGGTGCCGTGGAGATCGCAGACTACTGTCCCTTCAGTCAGGAGTTCAGCTGGCACCTGAGTGGAGAATATCAGAGGAACTCGTACTGCAGAGTGTCGGAGAACCAGCCAGGTAAGCAAAATAATATTCAGTGTAGTATTCAAGGAGGACTTGAAACTAGAGATTGAGACCATAAACTCATGTTTACAATGTTTACTGAGGGAATAAATCAAGAGAGAAGTAGAGTCATTTTCTATAGACTTCTATACAACCAGAGGAGTCGCCCCTGGTGGCCACTAGAGAGAATGCAGCTGTAACACGTGAAGCTTTGGCTTCACTGGAGGTTGTCTCCTGGTTCAGCAACGTTCATATTATGATACCAGAGTATCTGTGAGACCAGTGTGTTACCAGTGTGAGGTGTATGTGTGTTCAG
>CM051688.1:1024393-1039393 GCA_028022725.1 Lycodopsis pacificus | reverse complement strand
ATTGTCCTTGTCGTAGAAACATTACTGTGGAATCCCACAGATTTCCACATTTGACACCGAAGCCGTTAATTGAGAGGAAAACCAACTTTCTGCTCCATAGAGACCAATGTTAAATTCTGCTTCAAAAACAGCTTCCACAGAACACGGTACCCCATTTCTAGATCGCCAGTTAAGCCACATTTCTTACACTACAGACACAATTCTTACAGGATCTGTTCGTCAACTCAGCCTCCCTCTCAATTATTAATATCGGAGCAATAGGAGCTACGGTTATGGGAGTTTTGATGATTTGTTTGAGAGGTGTCTCCGTGTTTTATCTCCATGAAATGGCTTCAGGCACACAGGTGTTCACGATTGAGCCAGTAATCAGTGATGTTTATAAACACACAGACTCACAGACACACGCGCACATACACTCCTCTCTCTCTCTCTTTCTCTCTCTCTCTCATACAGTCATTCAGGTCTTAGGACTCTTTAAAGGTCTTTCCACCCTCCTCCACCCCCCCCCCCCCCCCACACACACACACACACACACACACACACACACACACACCCCATTTCAAAATAAAAGCCCCAGAGAGTGAATTCTAACTGAACTGCTTGTGATGAAGCCTGTCATTTAATAACCTCTGTTTATGTGTGTCAAACATTATGATTATGTCTCCTCTCCCCCTCCCTCCCCCACCCAGTCCCACCCTTTCAAAATAAAAGCCTCATGGATTAACTGTATTTAAACATTAAACTCAAAATTAGGCTTTTTTGTTGAAAAAATGAATGCTCTTACTAATACTGCGACAACTACTACTGCTGCTAATATTTCTAGTATTACTACTACTACTGCTGCTACTACTTCTACTACAACTTTTGCTGTTGCTACTATTACTAGTGCTATTACTGCTACCATCAATATTATTACTACCACTACTACTATTACTACCACTACTACTATTACTTATACTACAACTGCTACTACTGCTATTCATGCTACTACCAGTACTAATACTACTACAGCTATTAGTACGACTGCTACTAGTACTACTACTACTGCTACTTCAAATACTGCCATTACTTTTACTACTACTACTACTACTACTGTTATATTAAATACTATGACCACTACTACAGCTATTACTACTACTACTGATACTAGGCTACTACTTCTTCTGAATACTAATACTTCTAAATACTAATACTTCTACTACTAATGATACTTCTACTACAACTACGACTTCTACTATTACAAATATCACTACTGCTACTACTACTTCTTATTCTAATGCTACTAATACTTCCACTACTAATAATACTTCTACTTCAACTACAACTTCTACTACTATTACTACAAATATCACTACTTCTGAAATGTGTTTAAGCTACAGAAATTGTTCAAATATCAAAGTGTTCAGCTCTTTCAGGAGAGGGGTGCTTTGACTTTTCATTTTTGTAATCTTTAAACTTTTTGAATGAAGCTTTTTGCAATTTTCTTTTGAATGGGATCTCTATGGAGAAAATCTTCAAATCCTGTTATACTTCAACTTTCAAAGCCTTCTTCTTCCTCATACTTTCAGCTACAGACACCATAGTTAGACATTTCAACTAGAAGGTTTTTCAGCAGTGCAGTTTAAATGCTTTCGGGCTTCAACATTTTTCAGACAGTCTCCCATTTCTTAATTTTCAGCAATTTTTTCACAATTCATTTCAGCTTTCAGCATTCCAACGCATTTCAGCAGGAAATGCATTTTCGAGTTATTTATGTTTCTGTCTTGTTTATTTATTATATTAATAACGAGCAGAAACCCTCATGAGTTTATGAGACTAAAATATATATCTGATGTTTTATGTTATTACAGAATGACGAGTTATTTCATACTTCGCTCTTCAAATAATAAACAATAAATAAATTATATAATATATGTAATAAAGGTCAGCTCATTTGATTTAGTTATTATATATATATATATATATATATATATATATATATATATATATATATATATATGTGTATATGTATTTATTATTGGTATGAACAGAATAGTTCCTGTTGATATTGATCAGCTCATTAACATATTTAAAGAGACAGTACCTCAGCGTGTCTCAAACAACATATTGATGATCAATAACCAAACTGTGTTTATGATAACTCATCATGTTTATTGATAACCGGGTCGGTCGGTACCCGCTGACTAGAGACCAGACCCGGAACGTCGTGCACGGTGCTGTCTCGGGCACGCGCCCCCGTTCCGTTCCGTCCTACCGGAGGGCAGCACCGGAGAGCGCGTGAGAGAGCGAGAGCGGAGAGACGGAGGAAGCACCGGGACTCAGCTCGAGGAGCATCGCGCCGGAGCTTCATCTTCTTCTGAACCGGTAAGAGGCGCTCCGTGTCTCCGCCGTGTGTCCGTGGTTCTCCCCGCTGAAGGCGCGCTGCTTGCTCGGTTTACCGGCGCGACGGGAAGCCCAGTCCGTCACACGCACCGAGCTCCTCGTGCACGAGCAGTTCTTCAACAAACGGGGTTTGTTTGTTTAAAGCTTGATTGTGTTGATTATGTGAAGGAGATGAGGACAGAGGACAGACAGGAGAGTGTCTCGCGTGTCTCCTTCTCTAAGGACAGAGGAGACAGACAGGAGAGTGTCTCGCGTGTCTCCTTCTCGAAGGACAGAGGAGACAGACAGGAGAGTGTCTCGCGTGTCTCCTTCTCGAAGGACAGAGGAGACAGACAGGAGAGTGTCTCGCGTGTCTCCTTCTCGAAGGACAGAGGAGACAGACAGGAGAGTGTCTCGCGTGTCTCCTTTTCTAAGGACAGAGGAGACAGACAGGAGAGTGTCTCGCGTGTCTCCTTCTCGAAGGACAGAGGAGACAGACAGGAGAGTGTCTCGCGTGTCTCCTTCTCGAAGGACAGAGGAGACAGACAGGAGAGTGTCTCGCGTGTCTCCTTCTCGAAGGACAGAGGAGACAGACAGGAGAGTGTCTCGCGTGTCTCCTTCTCGAAGGACAGAGGAGACAGACAGGAGAGTGTCTCGCGTGTCTCCTTCTCTAAGGACAGAGGAGACAGACAGGAGAGTGTCTCGCGTGTCTCCTTCTCTAAGGACAGAGGAGACAGACAGGAGAGTGTCTCGCGTGTCTCCTTCTCGAAGGACAGAGGAGACAGACAGGAGAGTGTCTCGCGTGTCTCCTTCTCGAAGGACAGAGGAGACAGACAGGAGAGTGTCTCGCGTGTCTCCTTCTCGAAGGACAGAGGAGACAGACAGGAGAGTGTCTCGCGTGTCTCCTTCTCGAAGGACAGAGGAGACAGACAGGAGAGTGTCTCGCGTGTCTCCTTTTCTAAGGACAGAGGAGACAGACAGGAGAGTGTCTCGCGTGTCTCCTTCTCGAAGGACAGAGGAGACAGACAGGAGAGTGTCTCGCGTGTCTCCTTCTCGAAGGACAGAGGAGACAGACAGGAGAGTGTCTCGCGTGTCTCCTTCTCGAAGGACAGAGGAGACAGACAGGAGAGTGTCTCGCGTGTCTCCTTCTCGAAGGACAGAGGAGACAGACAGGAGAGTGTCTCGCGTGTCTCCTTCTCTAAGGACAGAGGAGACAGACAGGAGAGTGTCTCGCGTGTCTCCTTCTCTAAGGACAGAGGAGACAGACAGGAGAGTGTCTCGCGTGTCTCCTTCTCGAAGGACAGAGGAGACAGACAGGAGAGTGTCTCGCGTGTCTCCTTCTCGAAGGACAGAGGAGACAGACAGGAGAGTGTCTCGCGTGTCTCCTTCTCGAAGGACAGAGGAGACAGACAGGAGAGTGTCTCGCGTGTCTCCTTCTCGAAGGACAGAGGAGACAGACAGGAGAGTGTCTCGCGTGTCTCCTTCTCGAAGGACAGAGGAGACAGACAGGAGAGTGTCTCGCGTGTCTCCTTCTCTAAGGACAGAGGAGACAGACAGGAGAGTGTCTCGCGTGTCTCCTTCTCGAAGGACAGAGGAGACAGACAGGAGAGTGTCTCGCGTGTCTCCTTCTCGAAGGACAGAGGAGACAGACAGGAGAGTGTCTCGCGTGTCTCCTTCTCGAAGGACAGAGGAGACAGACAGGAGAGTGTCTCGCGTGTCTCGCGTGTCTCCTTCTCGAAGAACAGAGGAGACAGACAGGAGAGTGTCTCACGTGTCTCCTTCTCTAAGGACAGAGGAGACAGACAGGAGAGTGTCCTCCTCACCAACACAGAGACAAATAAAAGCTCAAACACGTTTAAATAAATAAATTCACTCTTTTCACTAAGAACATGAAACTGACGATGACATCATTCGTATTTAGTTGTTGATGCTCTGATATGTATTTCGTGTGATATGTAAACAGTCCCGATTGTTTGTTTATTGATCGTTTGTTTGGTTTATAAAATGTTTTATAATCTTATTTTACATTTTTAATTTCGTGTTTTTTTTGATAAAATGGTGAAAGACGAACTCAAACATCGTTAGTGTAGAAACAATATTAATATTTAATGAGATTCAAGAAGAATTTATTCTTAAAAAATGAAAATTGTTGACAATAATGAATAATTGATGAATGGCTGCAGCTCTATGTTCTGATAAACAGAACGTCTGCATTGTTCTCCCGTTGACTCTATTGATGCTTCTGAAGGTAAACGCTCGTCTCATGTTTCATTCATATTCAACAGATGTTTTTACTTCATTCACTAATAACCGTCAGTAAGCTCCTCCTCCTCCTGCAGTGCATTGTGGGAGATCACTTTGATCACTGTAGTTATTTCTAAATGTTCTTGTTTCTCGTCTGAAAGCAGAAACTTTTCTTTTTTCTCTTCGTGATGTTTCTTCATGAGAGAAATAAAACGTCTTCAGACAGAAACAGAAATATTAATATTTAAATCAATAAATGATCAATGAATCCTGACCCGACGTGTTTGTTACATACACATGATTGTTGGAGCCATGATGTGGTTTTGTTGTTTTCTGTTGTCGTTGACGGTGGCGCGAGGTGGATTTATATCTGCAGTTCAGACACTGAACACCGGGCGGCGCATTGGCAGAAAGTGCATGTCGGTCAGAATCAGGTGTGTGTGGACGGGAAGCTGTCAGGTGGAGCTCCGCGGTTCCCCTCACGTGTTCTGTGGGGTTCTGTGGGGTCCTGTTGTGTTGTGTTCTGTTGTGTTCTGTGGGGTTCTGTGGTGTCCTGTGGGGTTCTGTGGGGTTCTGTTGTGTCCTGTTGTGTCCTGTGGGGTTCTGTTGTGTCCTGTGGGGTCCTGTGGGGTTCTGTTGTGTCCTGTGGGGTCCTGTGGGGTTCTGTTGTGTCCTGTGGGGTCCTGTGGGGTTCTGTTGTGTCCTGTTGTGTTCTGTGGTGTCCTGTGGGGTTCTGTTCTGTGGGGTTCTGTGGTGTCCTGTGGGGTTCTGTGGTGTTCTGTGGTGTTCTGTGGGGTTCTGTTGTGTCCTGTGGGGTTCTGTTGTGTCCTGTGGGGTCCTGTGGGGTTCTGTTGTGTCCTGTTGTGTTCTGTGGGGTTCTGTTGTGTCCTGTTGTGTTCTGTGGGGTTATGTGGGGTTCTGTTGTGTCCTGTTGTGTCCTGTGGGGTTCTGTGGGGTTCTGTTGTGTCCTGTGGGGTCCTGTGGGGTTCTGTTGTGTCCTGTGGGGTCCAGTGGGGTTCTGTGGGGTCCTGTGGGGTTCTGTTGTGTCCTGTGGGGTCCTGTGGGGTCCTGTGGGGTCCTGTGGGGTTCTGTTCGGGGAATAAACGGATCTGCGGATGAAAGGAAGACAGCGCACTGGACGGCGTGGAACACGCGTCCGAACAAGTTCTGCTGTTCGCCCTCCAGTGGCTTTAAGATATGAAACGGATATTTGTTAAAGTCAGTACAACGATCGTTATTACATGCTGTCATCATCATAATATGAATCAGCTGTTATCACTGCAGTCTAAACCTGCAGCAAACTATAGATTATGTTATTGATTCATCTGATGATTATTTCCTTTTATTAATCTCTTTGCCTGGAAATTGTTTAAAATGATCATAATTCCTCAACGATGACGTCTGAATAACAGTCAAAACCCCAAAATATCCAGTTTATTATCTCAGCAGGTGTGTGTGTGTGTGTGTGTGTGTGTGTGTGTGTGTGTGTGTGTGTGTGTGTGTGTGTGTGTGTGTGTGTGTGTGTGTGTGTGTGTGTGTGCGGTTCTTTGAGTCTATTAGTAATAGTAGTAGTAGTAGTATTAGTAGTATTAGTAGTATTAGTAACAGTCGTAGTAAACGTAGTAGTAGACGTACAGTGTCAGTATCAGTCAGTGTAAACACAGACACCAGTCGTCCTCGTCCTCCTCCTCCTCCTCCTCCTCCTCCTCCTCGTCTTCCTCAGCTGTGTGTGTGTTGTGAGTCAAACAGCTGAATGTCACTGCAGCTCAACCTGACACCTCTACGCTGCCCGCCGGCATCGAGCGGCCGGTCTGCACCAAACCCCCCCCCCCCCCCCCCTCATGGCTGATGACAGGAAACAAAAGCCAGCACCAGCCTCCATCATCCTGCTGGCTTGATGTTCCTCTCTACACCACGAGGTGAACGGCTGTAATGAGATTATCCGTCCTCTTCATGTCGTCCTAATTTACCCCACGCTATAGCGCTCAATGGGGACGAGTGGCGCTAATTGTTGTTGTTGGTATTCTGATACGGTGGCAGCATTAGGCTGTGTTCCACCACGGGAGGACTAATCACCAGGGAGGACTCCACACGGCATCTGTGAGTGTGTGTGGCTCGTTTAGATCACGTCGTGGGGACGCAGCGTTTTATGGGGTAGTAAAAGGACACGTCCATATTTCTCAAAACAATACTCACTTAATAACTTCTCCTGTTCATTGTGGTCACAAAGACTGGTTCTTTGTGTCTTTATGGACGATATCACAAGATTCAACACAACGTTGGTCGGCCACGATAACAGAACGATGTTCTCAAGAATAATGCAACGCCTGTTGTGTCTCTTTCTTTCTCTGTTTCACCGTCTTGTTGTAGCGTGTCAGAGCAAAATGGAACTACAAACTGCATTTCGTTCTACAATGACAAAAAACAATGAGCGTTGTAACCTTGTAACAGGTGACAACCTGCTAGCATCTGTCTGATTTAGTGTTATTGTGGTTCTTCAAACGTAACTTATGGCTGTTGGATTGCTGCTGGACGGCCCGTTAGTACAGCTGCGTGTGGGACAGTAAACTGTTTTTGACTGTCGTAAAGATTTTGTTTTTCAGAGGCTTCACGCCAACAAATATGCACTGAAGTAGAATATTTCGTCAGATGAAAACACTGAGGCATTTACAGTGCTGAGTCGATCGCTATGTGTGTGTTTGAAAGGGGAAGAGAAGCTAGAAGCCGGTGGACTTTTGTACGCAATGTTTCTTCAGTTTAGTTCATTTATTCTGCACAACTTCAACAATAACATAAATAAATAAATAAATAAATCTTACAACTCACCGTCCAACAGAAACCCCAGTCTGCCGCAGTCGAAGCGTATATCTGGAGTTCCCCCTCGTAGACCTTTACGCCGTTAGCAACATGCGCTGAGGTCGGCACAAAAACGCTGTTGTGGAGGATTTATTGGACGGCGTCTCAAAGATGTGTCGCTCACCAGGACGTTAAAGAACAAACTCCTGATAAAACAGAAGTAAAATACATTTACATCAGCAGATCAGCTTTATTTTTTATTGTACTTTGCTTTTTTGGTTTCATAGAACAGCTTTTTTCTTTTTACAGTGTTCGACTCCACACCTTGTAGCTCTGATGAGTTTCATGTCTGATGATGATTTCATATCTCATTTTTTTGTGAAAGCAATATTACAGAAGGGAAATTCTAATTTTGACCGACATTAATTGTAAATATTTTTTCCTGCATGTGTGCATCAATAGAGTCATTGATTCAAAGACTGAGGACAACTAAAACCCAAATTATGAAAATGCTGAGCGGGACAACGTGTCAACGGAGGACTGGACTCGCTGGAGGTCAGGGGCCTCACACTGACAGTTAATCCAGTTCGTGTGTGTTGGTTCCTCTCTCTCTGCACACAGCTGGGTTTTGTTCTGCGCTCTATTAAACAGACTCTCTGCCTCGTGTTCTCACCTTCGCTCTCTGCAGGATCACATCTGAGTCCTGAATGAAAACCACCGAGACGGTTTCAGTTCAAAGGTTTTAGTTCACTGCAGACAGACACACATGGGTAAGAACCAGAGAAGTTCTGTTACTTTAACGAAGTCATTAACTAGAAGTAGGTGAAACAAATCGATCTCAGGTTAACAATGACATCATCGTGATGTTATCATTACCGTCCTAACCTGCACATTTTGATATTTTGAGATATTTCTTCTTCCACCTCTGGTGTTCAGTGGGACTATTTCTTGAGCAGAAAGTAGTTCCAGTGAGATGTGAGAGCAGCGGAGTGTCGGTCGGTGGAGGGATGTTAACCTCATTCCGTCACATATTCATGTCTTCATGCTTATTTTATCATAGATCCATCTGCAGATGATCAGATTATCACTCAGGTTAATCAAGTAGTCGTCTATAAAATATTAGAAAACTGAATAATCTCAGAGTCCAAGATGACGTCTTCAAATGTCCAGTTTTCTTCATTTTATTATGAAATAAATACTGAACGTTCCTTTATGAACGTGGATCCATCAAACGTTGACTAAAGCAGTTAATGATCATTCAGATAGTCGTTGATTTAATCAGTTGACTAATGTAGTCGACAACAAAACCAATCGACGAATAATTTACAATAATATCAATGACAAAAAAAACAAATACAGATTGTCACATTTTAGAAGCTGCAACCATCAAACAATGAAATCACTGATTCATTTTCTGTAGATCGACCAATCAGATCAGCACCATGACAGAGACACACACACACACACACACACACACACACACACACACACACACACACACACACACACACACACACACACACAGAGCTCATAAAGTGGCAACACATCAAAGGAGACGCTCCCGTCAGTGTGATGGAGGAAGAGGAGCAGCCGGAGGGAAAGAGCTGCTGTGACTGAAGTGCTTTCTAATTCACACAATGGTGTGTGTGTGTGTGTGTGTGTGTGTGTGTGTGTGTGTGTGTATGTGCGCACTGATGTGGGTCTTTTTCTGGCGACACATCAAGTAAATCTGGTTTGAGCTGAAGACAGGAAGTAGGACTGACTGACTGACTGACTGACTGACTTATTAAATATAATGTAAATATAAAGCTGCAACCAACCGCTATCGTCATCTATTAGTCGCTTTATTGTTTTATTTATTAATCAACCACTTGACCTATTAAGTGTCAGAAAATTGTCAAAAATTCAAAAGATATTTAATTTAATATTCTATCAAACAAGCAAACATTCATAATCTGAGACTCTAAACCAGAGAAACGTTTGTATTTTTACTTGAATTCGTTTTTGATCAAATATGTTAGCAGGCTGTTAGCGGAAACAACTTTAAAGCTTTTTATTAATGAGAAGCCTCGAAATGTTGAAGGATAATAAGAGTAATACAAAAAAGCAATTATCAGCTATTGGAGATTATTTTATTTAATACTCCACAAAAAAAGAAATAATCCATCAAAATAGATATCGTTGCTTATTACTGACCGTGAAGAAATACAACGATGACATTTCTGCCGAGCATTTATAATACGCAAAGTGTTTTTTCATGTAAAACGTCGTTTCATCCCAGCTTCTGATAAACATGTAAGATATGGAAACAGACATTTAAAGGGTTAACTCTTGGTAGTTATGATCAGGACTGATGTTGCTTGAAAGATTTAACAGTAAAGTGGAAAATAATATTCATAAATCATATTAATAAATAGTATTAATAAATCATATTAATAAATAGTATTAATACATAATATTAATAAATAGTATTCATACATAATATTAATAAATAGTATTCATACATAATATTAATAAATAGTATTAATAAATCATATTAATAAATAGTATTAATAAATCATATTCATAAATAGTATTAATACATAATATTAATAAATAGTATTAATAAATCGTATTAATAAATCATATGAATAAATAGTATTAATACATAATATTAATAAATAGTATTAATACATACTATTAATAAATAGTATTAATACATCTTATTAATAAATCATATGAATAAATAATATGAATAAATCATATTAATAAATAGTATTAATAAATAGTATTTATAAATAATATTAATAAATAGTATTAATACATAATATTCATCAATAATATTCATCAATAATATTCATAAATCATATTGACTGGTTTGGACAGAAGGAGTCGGATCATGTGTTCTCTGAAATGGGAATGTGTCTGTAGTGTGTTTGGACTGTAATCTATATATTAGGCCACTAAATGGTTATAACCTGCCCGGAGACCACAGATGAAAATTAGCTCTCTAGCTAACTGTGGCACATTCACTGTGTGTGTGTGTGTGTGTGTGTGTGTGTGTGTGTGTGTGTGTGTGTGTGTGTGTGTGTGTGTGTGTGTGTGTGTGTGTGTGTGTGTGATCTTCTTCGGCTCTGATGGTTCCTCTGATGAATTCTGTTGGAAAGCTTCCTGTCCCCTGCAGCCACACTACACCCCCCAGAATGCATCTGTCTATGTTTACATGAATTCCTTCTCCTCCCGTGGTCAGACGGGTACTGTCACTGTGAGTGTTTCTACTGTGGTATTAGTATGATGAAGTACTCGTCCTCACTGCTGCTGTTTGTTTTGAGAAGTTATCTTTTCTTGAGAGACGCTGACTACAGATGTCTTCCTCATTGCATATTCATGTTTGTATGTTTGCATAGTTGTGTTGAGCGGAGCAGGAAGTGTGTTGTTGTTGTTGAGACCTTTCCAGCTGGAGGAGCTGGAGGCGATGGAAAGAGGGAACACAAAGGTGAACTGGGTCATGTGGTCATGTGGTCATGTGGTCTCTGCTGCTCTGTGGACATCGTCCATTCAGACGTTAAACAGCAGTTCAGTGGTCTCACAGTGTTTACAGAGGCTGGGCTTCACTTCCTGTCTCCTGATTTACCTATTTTTATGCTGCAAATGTCGGAAATGACTGCGTGCCGTGTCTTTTAGTGACTGTCAGCTCGTTGTTTATCTCCCATTTAGAGTCACACAGACCATAAAGCAGGGGATGCTTTAGGGCGGGGCTACACGCTGATTGACAGGTCTCTAACAGACCATAAAGCAGGGGATGCTTTAGGGCGGGGCTACACGCCGATTGACAGGTCTCTAACAGACCATAAAGCAGGGGATGCTTTAGGGCGGGGCTACACGCTGATTGACAGGTCTCTAATAGACCATAAAGCAGGGGATGCTTTAGAGCGGGGCTACACGCTGATTGACAGGTCTCTAACAGACCATAAAGCAGGGGATGCTTTAGGGCGGGGCTACACGCTGATTGACAGGTCTCTAACAGACCATAAAGCAGGGGATGCTTTAGGGCGGGGCTACACGCCGATTGACAGGTCTCTACCAGAGACGTGTACGGCGTCTCTACGTCTCTCCTCAGTCCATGTATGCTCACTTCCTGTTTATTGGTCGATTAAAAAGCAAGATGGCGACGGCCAAAACATCGAACTCGAGGCTTCAAACATCCACAAACAGAGACGTCTCCATGACGACGTCCACTTCCTACCAACCGTCTGTGACTAAAGAGACAAAACTCATCAGGCTACTCAGTAGCTGTATGAATACTTCATAGTAGTACTTTAAATCCTCAGTAGCTGTATAAATACTTCCTCGTAGTACTTTAAATCCTCAGTAGCTGTATGAATACTTCCTCGTAGTACATTAAATACTCCTGGACTTTACAGAACCTTGTCGTTCTATCGTCCTTATCACCGTCATGCAGACCCAGTGGGATCTGACGACCAGCAGCAATAGAATAATGCTGATGACGTTCCAGTCCTGATCTTCATATCTGCGCAGAAATCAACAGGAAGAAGCTTCAGAATCACAACACCGTCATGCAGCGAGGAGACGAGTCGCTGGACTACAGTTTAGTTCAATCAATGACCAAACGTACGACTTTAGACTGAGACCTCACAAAACTCCAGCTCAAGCCTCACCGTGTGTGTGTGTGTGTGTGTGTGTGTGTGTATGTGTGTGTGTATGCCCTCCTGTCGAGGTGCTGCCTCAACATAAATATGTATTTCCTGTCTGCACCATCAGCTCGGAGGAAAAAATTAAAATGTAACATTCATCTCACTGCCTCCTCTTCCTCCTTATTTTAGGATTGACTCTGTGTGTGTGTGTGTGTGTGTGTGTGGGTGTGTGTGTGTCTTAGCCTTCAGGGCGGCAGAGGATAGAAACACATTCTCTCTCACACTTCCTCTTATCTTCCTTTCTAATTTTCTCACACCCTTGCATGCAGACACTCCCCCCCCCCCCCCCCCCCCACACACACACACACACACACTCACTCACTCACTCTCTCTCTCTCTCTCTCTCTCTCTCTCTCTCTCTCTCTCTCTCTCTCTCTAATGCATGCAGAGCAGTACAGTGATATTCAGCTAAAAGGGGGATGGTTTAAATTGTAATGACTCGTGCAGGAGGAGGCTGTGATTTCATTGGAAACACTCGGGTGCACAGAGCAAAATCTATAATCCTCTTTATTGGAGGGAGTCTCCATGGACGTGTGTGTGTGTGTGTGTGTGTGTGTGTGTGTGTGTGTGTGTGTGTGTGTGTGTGTGTGTGTGTGTGTGTGTGTGTGTGTGTGTGTGTGTTAAATCCCTTTGTTCTCATTCAGGAATGTTTCCATCGGAGCTCTCAGTTATAATCAGCTGTGTGTCATGGAGAGTAATAAATTGCGTGATGGCTTATTCCAGGATTGAATTTGAGCGGGACATGAGAATATTTCCCGTGTGATTTATGACCGTGAGGACAAACGAGCCGTGATGGGACGTGATTGGAGTCGACGCTGCGTTCAGCAGAGAACACGTTTATAACCCAGTCAGAGCAGGAAGTGACTCACGTCACCGTGACGATGGAAACGGAAGATTGTTGACTATATAATATCGAGTCAACAATCATTAACCCTCTTATTAGAACATTCTTATTCTCATCTTTACTTTCTCTTTTTTGTGCGCCACATCAGATTCATCAAACGCTCCTCACATCAGATATGTAAATGAGCGTGAGTTCATGAGAATGAAAAATTACCATAATTAACGCCCAAATAATACCTTATGAAGCGACACATTCAGAGCCTTATGTCTGGAAGCAGGCTGGTCTCAGCCAGCGTTCGTAGCTATGAGAAATAATGCGATTCATAGTTTAGTTGTCTCAACCTAACTAAGTAGTTTAGTTGTCTCAACCTAACTAAGTAGTTTAGTTGTCTAATCATAACTAAGTAGTTTAGTTGTCTCAACCTAACTAAGTAGTTTCCTGTGAAGACTGAAGTTTATTTTGAAAAGACTGTTTATATAACGAGTTGTTGGACTTTTGTAGGAAAACAAAACAATGAGGCGTAACCTTTTGTGAGAAATCATACAAACCGTTGTAATAAAGAAGACATTGTTCAACATGAAAATAGTTTAAAATAACTTGTGAATTGTGTATGTACCTAGAGAAGATCAACATGGGAGAACATTGGTGAACGTGTTAGGTTCTCTTGAATTCTCGTGAAGTGGAGAATGACTCTGTTGGTTCTCAGATGTTCAGACTGAACGCTCTCATGTCTGGATGTTAACGCTACAGCAGAATGCACCTTGAACTGAGCGCTGACTGTCTGGACCTCTGGTTGTGGTTTGAGCTGAAGCCCGTCAGCGTAGCTGTGGAGCAGCAGGCCGTTTGGATTACCACTTACAGAGCAACGCAGCCTCTCCTCAACCATCACATCCAATCTCTCCGTCTGTCCGTCCTCGTTCTGCTGGAGGAAAGGTCCTGATGGGAGTTATTTCCTGCTGTAACCGGACCGCTGGCCTCTGCTGCAGAACAGGAACCAGAGTCCTCACGGTCACGATGAACAGGTTGTTTAATGAGCCTGGTTTAAAGGGACAGATGCGATGTCTTCTGCTTCTGGTTCACCTTTGTTACACAGCCAGGCTCACAGGGATCCACCGGCAGAGGCACTAACTCCAGGGCTCGTGTTCCTAAAGGAGACCAGGACCCAGACCACATGGGTCCAGTTACTGGTGCAGTGAAGGCCTGCAGCCAAAGAGCTGGAGCTGCCTTCAGCTGCACGGAGACAGATGATGAGGAGGATGAAGGGAGCGAGGAGACAGATGAGGAGGAGGATGAAGGGAGCGAGGAGACATGATGAGGAGGATGAAGGGAACGAGGAGACATGATGAGGAGGAGGATGAAGGGAGCGAGGAGACATGATGAGGAGGATGAAGGGAACGAGGAGACAGATGAGGAGGAGGATGAAGGGAACGAGGAAACAGATGAGGAGGAGGATGAAGGGAGCGAGGAGACATGATGAGGAGGAGGATGAAGGGAGCGAGGAAACAGATGAGGAGGAGGATGAAGGGAGCGAGGAGACATGATGAGGAGGATGAAGGGAACGAGGAGACATGATGAGGAGGAGGATGAAGGGAGCGAGGAAACAGATGAGGAGGAGGATGAAGGGAGCGAGGAAACAGATGAAGAGGAGGATGAAGGGAGCGAGGAGACATGATGAGGAGGAGGATGAAGGGAACGAGGAGACATTATGAGGAGGAGGATGAAGGGAACGAGGAGACAGATGAGGAGGAGGATGAAGGGAACGAGGAGACAGATGAGGAGGAGGATGAAGGGAACGAGGAGACATGATGAGGAGGAGGATGAAGGGAACAAGGAGACAGATGAGGAGGAGGATGAAGGGAACGAGGAGACATGATGAGGAGGAGGATGAAGGGAGCGAGGAAACAGATGAGGAGGAGGATGAAGGGAGCGAGGAGACAGATGAGGAGGACGATGAAGGGAACGAGGAGACATGATGAGGAGGAGGAGGATGAAGGGAACGAGGAGACAGATGAGGAGGAGGATGAAGGGAACGAGGAGACAGATGATGAGGATGAAGGGAAC
>CM051688.1:1016893-1019393 GCA_028022725.1 Lycodopsis pacificus | reverse complement strand
TATCTTGTCTCTGGTCTCTGGTCTCTTGGTATCTTGTCTCTTGGTCTCTTGGTATCTTGTCTCTTGGTCTGTTGGTCTCTTGGTATCTTGTCTCTCGTCTCTTGTCTCTGGTCTCTTGGTATCTTGTCTCTTGGTCTCTTGTCTTTTGTCTCTTGTATCTGTCTCTTGGTCTCTTGGTATCTTGTCTCATGGTCTCTTGTCTCTTGGTCTCTTGTCTTTTGTCTCTTGTATCTTATCTCTTGTATCTTATCTCTTGGTCTCTTGGTCTCTGGTCTCTTGGTCTCTTGTCTTTGGTCTCTTGGTATCTTGTCTCTTGGTATCTTGTCTCATGGTCTCTTTTGTCTCTTGTATCTTATATCTTGGTCTCTGGTCTCTTGGTCTCTTGGTATCTTGTCTCTTGGTCTCTGGTCTCTTGGTCTCTTGTCTCTGGTCTCTTGGTATCTTGTCTTTTGTCTCTTGTATCTTGTCTCTTGGTCTCTGGATCTCTTGGTCTCTTGGTATCTGTCTCTTGGTCTCTTGGTCTCTTGGTATCTTGTCTCATGGTCTCTTGTCTCTTGGTCTCTTGTCTTTTGTCTCTTGTATCTTATCTCTTGGTCTCTTAGTCTCTGGTCTCTTGGTCTCTTGTCTCTGGTCTCTTGGTATCTTGTCTCTTGGTATCTTGTCTCTTGGTATCTTGCCTCATGGTCTCTTGTCTCTTGGTCTCTTGTCTTTTGTCTCTTGTATCTTATCTCTTGGTCTCTTAGTCTCTGGTCTCTTGGTCTCTTGTCTCTGGTCTCTTGGTATCTTGTCTCTTGGTATCTTGTCTCTTGGTCTCTTGTCTCTGGTCTCTTGGTATCTTGTCTCTTGGTCTCTTGGTATCTTGGTCTCTTGTCTCTGGTCTCTGGTCTTCAGCTTTGTCCTCCAGCGTGTTGAATACTTTATGGAGGACGATGTCATGCAGAAGAACATCCTTTGACAAGTGTCTCGCCTCTGGACAAAAGTCTCTTGTGGACGACATTCATGAGTTCGTGCTAAAAGTGTTAGACACAAATAAAACATCGAACTAGTTTCTGATTAGTTTTCTTTTTCTCTGCGTCGTGTGTCTCCTCTTTAGTCCCGACTCATGAATCCTGAAGCGTTGACAGTGAACACGTGTCTGTTGATGTCAAACACAGAGATGAGCGGATGCTCATGAATATCCGCTTGTTATTCAGACGGTAAGCTCATCTCAAAGCTTTGCCTTTTTCATGGTAAACCAACGCTCTTCCTCCTCCTCTTCCTCTTTGATCGAGTCACAATCAAATCTCTGCACAAACATCCAGATACATCACATCCACAATGTGACAATAGAGTGTGTGCATGTAGGAGGAAGCAAAGCAGGTTTCTATGAGCTGAAGGCTTTACTCCCCCCCCCCCGCTCTTTAATTGCTGTCGTGAATCAGATGAGAAGTTGCTGCTCTTTGAGTAAACGCTTCTACGCAACAGTGCTTCCATTAAAAATCACCAGAGATGCGTCGCTGAAAGCCTCGGTGTGTGTGTGTTCCCGTACTACTATCTTTGTGGGGACCATGTTTTTAACCTGCAGAGTGAGGACACTTTTCTTTCCACTTCAGGTGGAGGAAGTATTCAATAACTTTGAAATTTGTCCACCGGAAGTAAAAAAAAAGACGGTATCTAAGAAGTGGACGTGTTCGTCGTGACGTAACCCATTGGTTTGTGGACCAATGTATGTTGTTTTTATCAACCAGTGAACAGGTAGAGACGCCGTATACGTCTCTGGTAGAGACCTGTCAATCAGCGTGTAGCCCCGCCCTAAAGCATCCCCTGCTTTATGGTCTATTAGAGACCTGTCAATCAGTGTGTAGCCCCGCCCTAAAGCATCTCCTGCTTTATGGTCTGTGTGACTCTAAATGGACCATAATGTACTAAATGAACATCATGCTGTATTGAAGAAGACTTGAAACTAGAGATTGCATATGTGTTGTATTCAAATCCTTGATGTTATAGTAACTAAACCCTCAGATAAATGTAGTAAAAGTACAATATTTACCGAGTTTAAAGTAGTGTAGTACTTTAGAATACAGCTTGTGTACAGTACTTGAGTAAATGTATTTAGTTACTTCCCACCGCTGCTCCCTTGTGTTTCCTACGTGTTGATGTGTTTGTGTATCTATGAGGACATTAATATGTATGAGTGTGTGTGTGTGTGTGTGTGTGTGTATATGTATGAGTTTGTGTGTTGTATGTGTGTGTGTGTGTGTGTTTGTGAGTGTGTGTATATGTATGAGTGTGTATGTGTGTGTGTGTATATGTATGAGTTTGTGTGTGTTGTGTGTTTGTGAGTGTGTGTATATGTATGAGTGTGTGTTTGTGTGTGAGTGTGTGTGTGTGTGTTGTGTGTTTGTGAGTGTGTGTATATGTATGAGTGTGTGTGAGTGTGTGTTGTGTGTTTGTGAGTGTGTGTGTATATGTATGAGTGTGTGTTTGTGTGTATGAGTGTGTGTGTATATGTGTGAGTGTG
>CM051688.1:1015000-1016693 GCA_028022725.1 Lycodopsis pacificus | reverse complement strand
TGAATATGTGAAACTCTGTCTCAGTAATGAGATGAAGACGTTCTCTGTGTCTTCTCTCTCACTGGAATCACGAACATGATCACAAACACGATGAGTCAGAGTTGTGTGTGTTGGTATCTGAGCATTCCTCAGGATGCAAATATGAGTGTGAATGATTCAGAGATGTCAAGTGAGCTCATGAATAATAAACAGGACATGCGTTCAGCTGTGAATATTTCATGGAGCGTGAAAGTGAGCAGAAACACTCGGTGGAGTTTGGCATCGTCCAGTCAGACGAGTGGACAGAGACAGGAGAGGACAGAGGACATGTCCTCTGTGTTGATCAGTTACTCGAAGAGGAAGAAGAAGAGAGATGAGGAGAAACAGCAGAGCTGCTGCAGAGGAAACAGATGACAGAGGAAGTCTTTAAGTCTGTGATGGAACATTACATCTACACACACGCACACACACACGCACACACACACACGCACATGAGGATAGAACGACTGAGCCGTTGAACACAGACAGTCAGAGCTGCAGGTGTTTGAGTCTGTTTGCTGAGGCCCATTAAACATGTGACTTCACCTGGATAACGTGTGTGTGTGTGTGTGTGAGTGAGTGTACGTGTGTGCATGAGTGTGTGTGTGTGTGAGTGAGTGTACGTGTGTGCATGAGTGTGTGTGTGTGAGTGAGTGTATGTGTGTGCATGAGTGTGTGTGTGTGTGTGTGAGTGAGTGTACGTGTGTGTGTGTGTGTGTGTGTGAGTGTGTGTGTGTGTGAGTGAGTGTGTGTGTGTGTGTGAGTGTACGTGTGTGCATGAGTGTGTGTGTGAGTGTGTGTGTGTGAGTGTGTGTGTGTGTGTGTGAGTGTGAGTGTGAGTGTGTGTGTGAGTGTACGTGTGTGCATGAGTGTGTGTGTGTGTGTGTGTGTGTGTGTGTGTGTGAGTGTGAGTGTTCTTCTGTCTTTGTGAGGTTTAGGGTTTGGAGTGTCAGAATGTGCTGACTGGATGATGTGAAGCTCAGTCTGACTTTAACTCATCAATGAACATTCTCTGATGTGGTTCTCTTAGTTACAGTCAGGAGTCAAAGCTTCATGTGTTAAAGCTGCATTCTCTCTAGTGGCCACCAGGGGGCGACTCCTCTGGTTGTATAGAAGTCTATAGAAAATGACTCTACTTCTCTCTTGATTTATTCCCTCAGTAAACATTGTAAACATGAGTTTATGTCTCAATCTCTAGTTTCAAGTCTTCTTCAATACAGCATGATGTTCATTTAGTACATGATGGTCCATTTAGAGTCACACAGACCATAAAGCAGGGGATGCTTTAGGGCGGGGCTACACGCTGATTGACAGGTCTCTAACAGACCATAAAGCAGGGGATGCTTTAGGGCGGGGCTACACGCTGATTGACAGGTCTCGTCTCTACGTCACTCCTCCTCAGTCCATATATGGTCACTTCCTGTTCACTGGTTGTGAAACAACCCAACATGTAACACATAACCCATTGGTCCACAGACCAACGTGTGACATCGTGACGACTGCGTCCACTTCTGATAGTCAGTCTCTGCTTTGAATGCAGGATTGCAGAGTAAACTCGTTGACAGTCGGAGGATCGTTAGTTTCACGGCTGAGATGTTCCAGTTGTGTTTAAATTAGACCAACATCACCACAGCTGGGACCTCTGTGACCTCATCGAATGACTTCATTGATTAGG